>PVHX01023663.1:0-25310 GCA_004024805.1 Geosciurus inauris
AAATAAAAGAACATTCTAAGGGCTGGGGATGTGCCTCAGTTGTAGTATTTGCCTGGCATGCCTAAGGCCCTGGGTCCAACACCCAGCGTGGCATGAACACACACATACACCCACACAAGAATATGCTATAGCTTATGCACTTTTGTGAGAAGAAGCCACATCTATCCTAGCAATCTAATTGTCACCTTTTGAATATCGTACTCCAGTGGCTAATTGATAGCACTTAAATTTTCTGTCATAGTTGGATTAACTTGTCAGTCAGAGGTCAATATATCTATTTGAAATAGCTGAAATATTTTCACATTGAGAAGCTCTGGGATAATGCACAGGAAGGGCCAGACCTTTTATTGCCCTTTGCCATACCTCTACTTTGGCAATAGTTTTTTAATTACATGTTTTTTAATTACAACAGAGGTTGTCACTTCAATAATGAGTTGTCGATCTGCATTTGGTTTCAAATACAGATAGATAATAGAGGTCAGAGCAGGTTAAATTTTCCTCTGCCTATGTTTACATGTTGCCCAAACAACTCATCTTTTCAGTCAATTTAAGGGAAAATCCGCTAGATAATTTATTTGTTTTCAGGTAGCAACAAATTGACAGAGTTTGCCACCTCTGACCAGTTTAATATTGTGGAAAACATCACTAAATCAGACGGAGTGTTCCAGCTAACTCTCTCCCTCTCTTTCCATTAATACTCTCTACCGTTTTTATATAAGCGTCTTGATGCTAATACTTAGTTGTAAAGCACTTTATAGTCTTCATTGTACATTCACGTACATTGTATCATGACGACTTTTTGTGGCCAGTAAGGAAGATGTTAATGTCTCCATTTTTTGAGATTAAAAGTATCGATCCACATTGAAGGTAAATGCCACTCAAAGTCACTAAAAAAAAAAAAGAAAGAAAACCCAAAAAACAGAACATGAGCCATGTGACTTCTAGTGTAATATGAGCAACTGCACATGAACACACATACAGATACCCTTAATTTTATTTTTCAACAATTCTACAAAACCCTTTCTTATGGGCAGACAGTATCTCCCTAAGTTGCCTAGACTGGTCTTGAATTTGCAATTCTCAGGCTTCAGCCTCCCTACTAGCTTTAATTACAGGCTTGAAGCACCACACTTGTGAAAATCCATTTCTACTGTAGAAAATTTTGTCAGGTTTTCAATTTTTTTAATATAGTATGAAATATGCACTTTGTTAAATTACTCTTTACCTATAGTAAATGAATGAATCTGATTATACTAAGTTGATCATCTCTTCCCATAAAAACTTTTACTATAAGAACTAGATATATAAATGATTTAAATGACTTTCTGTTGTAAATCTCCTACTTGATTCATGCCCTGGTTTAAGAAAGTGATGTCAGAGTATAGGTTGTGATACTGACTAGAAAGATGGGAGTAGATACCTAAGGTGGTGGTGGCGGTGTTATTTGCTTTTTTTTTTTTTTTTTTTTTGCGGGGGGGTATTACTATTCCAAACTATATTCACATAAACCCAAAACTTCCACATAAATATTCAGTTTTATATATTTTTCTAGGTTTAGGATAGAAAAAAATTGTGGCTAAAGCACAAAGAACATTCCTCTGTTGAAAGAGTTTTAAAACTTGATCATTTTGTTTCTCTTAATATTCTTACTTGATAGCCTACAGCTAAGCAATATGTATATATATGTTATATTCAATGACATTGATGTCTTATAATAGATGCTCAATGATTTCTGTCATCAAAATAAGTTTATAATTGTGGTTTCCTTTTTCCTTTATAAAGTTTTGTCACACAAACAATTGTTACATTATTTAATATAAAAAGTATACATTGTAAACAATACATGTTGCATTTATGTTGCCAAAGGCTGTGAAAGACAAAAAAAATCTATATATATTTAAAGCTGTGCAAGTGTGCATATTTGGCATGTTACTGTTTTCCACATAATTCTTTCTTATGCTCCTAAACTTCAAGGCAGAAGTTTGATCATTATAATATAACACATCTTTATCCTTAGAATTGAATTTCAGAAGTCCTTATATAAATAAAAATGCAACCCTCCCGCTAATTTATCATTAACACTTTTAATATTTTCTTATTATGGTACAATTAAAGTCCCTGAAAAAAAAGATGTGACTGTCTACCTTGTGAGAATACACCTGGATCTTCCCATCTAAGGATTGTCACCCTTTCTTTGTGGTAGGCACTTGAGATATGAAGGTTGCTTGGAAATTTGCCTGTCAAAAGAAGGCAACTCATGTCCCCTCCCTATAGCTATCCATAAAAAATATTTTTTAGAAAAATGTTAAATGCATTAACCTTGTTCTGATCTTGGGCACATTGCTGCAAAGCCATTCTCAGGCAGGGATAATTGAAAGGTATGAATTTTTATATAGATTTAGCTGTTAAAGTATTTTTCCTGAGGCAAAGCCGAAGGCTAAACCTGTGCCACACTCTCAGCTACCAGAACTATGAGCTGGCTCTGTTGCCTCAGCTCTGCGAGCCACAAATGAACAAAAGAATCATGATTTAGTTCTTGGTATAATTTATGTCCCTTGTTTTCCCCTTCATTTTTACCTACCCTGCACATGTTCCTGGTTATAAAAGTTGAAAGTGTTTCTAGACTTCAGTTTAAAGCCAGGAATTTAAATAGAAGATCTTATTAACATGATCTTTTTTGGGATATGTATCAACACTGTATCAACACTGTAATTTTGTATTACTAGTAATGTACAACATGGCAAAATGCTGTTCCTATAGAATTAAATTATACTCATAACAGGCTTGTTAAGATAGCCAACAATGTGTGTGGATCAATTGCAAGATATGAACTTATGACTTGCCTACTTTAAATGAAAACATCTATTCACTAAAGGACCACAAATACTCAAGAGCAAATTGAGCTTTGATTTACCAAAATGCCAGTGGACTTTATTTGACAAGATTATTGCAGCAAATAGCTGTTGTGTTTCATTCACACGTCCAGTGGACAGAATGCCAAGGTGGGCTCCCTGGACACCAAGTTGCCACAATCTCATAACACTCAACATGGTGATGCTTTTGACAAAAATCACAGCAGATTCCAGTCTGTAATAAGGGTTTGGCTCAGCACCCATCAATAATGCTTCATTGATCATAACATCTTCATCAGAAATCTGGATCTTTGAAGATTTAATCAAAATGTCTTAAGAAGTAAGAGGCATATTGACCAAAGTTGATAAAGCCAATGTGTTTTCTCTTAAAAAAACAAACCAAAACAAAACAAAACAAAAAAAACCATAAAAGATCCCCACCATACAAGCAAGAAAAAAGTCAAAACAAACCAGAACTTGTTATTAACTATACTATTTTTCAATATCTTGTACGCTTTGTTGGAAAGCTTGTGTGAATGAAAATCATATTGTGTGCCAGCTTAATATTTAAACTAGTAAACAAATATTAGTGCATGTGAGTTTTAAATATTGTTTTGAATAGCCATTGTCTATATGACATAGATTTATAATCAGTTTTAAATTAAATTGGCCAATCGTTACATACTTTTTTAAATTTTTTTTTTAGTTGTTGATGGACCTTTATTTATTTGTATGTGGTGCCGAGAATTGAACCCAGTGCCCCACCCATGCTAGGCAAGCGCTCTACCACTGAGCTACAATCCCAGCCCCATTACATACTTTTTAAAGTTCTCTAAAATCTCCGCAAAATTACTGAAAACACAAATCCATTGGAATGAACTGAATCACAATTAGTAAACACATTTTCATAATGAGAACTGTATCTATGTAACTTGTATCGAAGGACAAAGTTAATTTTGAGGTTAATACAAGGTTTGTGCTGAATATTTCCTGACAGAAAATGAGCCCTTGGTTAGCCAATAATTACTTGCTCTCAGAATATATTTGGAATTACATAGAAGATCACATGCACACATATACACACATTCTAAATATTTTGATAAAAGAGTAGAAATTTTTTCTGAAAGTTCAAAATTTTATATTTGTAGAATATAGCAGACTAAGTGTCATCTGTGTTTTGACTTCTTGGGAAAATATAGAAATCTTATTTTTGTAAAACTTCTCATATCATTCAATCAATGTAATGGAAAACTATAGTGATTTAAACCTACTTCACAATTCCTCTTTCATCTATATGTAGAGAACATTATCTCTGAATTAAAAAAAAAAATCTAAGTCTTTAGAATTGCCTTTAATCATGGAACTTGGAATAAGCAACTTAACTTCTTAATATAGGTAAGACAGGATTGAGTGGAGCAGAAGGAACAGGTGTAAGAGTCCAAGCATGTCACAGCTGTGTACAGCAGAGAGCAGTAAGGATGCCCTCAAACTGAAAGTTTTTCCCCCAAACAGAAATACCCTTCATTGACTATTTTTTCCTTTTGCCCTAAAATTGTTAATAAACTAATATTGAAAATTGTATGTAAACCCAGAGGCTATTTCACTGTATATATATCCACCAGTGAGAGTATTTGTGGTTTTCAAAGGTACCCCTAATAAAATTCCACAAACTGCTTTGCTTAAAACAGCAGCAATTTAGCCAGGCATGGTTGTAATCCCAGCACTCAGGGAGGCTGAGAAAGGAGAATTGCAAGTTCAAAGCCAGCCTCAGCAAAGACGAGGCGCTAAGTAACTCAGTGAGACCCTGTCTCTACCTAAAACACAAAATAGGGCTGGGGATGTGGCTCAGTGGTTGAGTGCCCCCGAGTTCAATCTCCAGTACTGAAAACAAAAACAAAACAAAAATAAATAAACTGTAAGGGCAAAAAGATCACGGTGGCAGCAAACTATGCAAGTCATGGTAGGCTTTATTCAGGAGCAGGAATCATCTGTGGAGGTGGTGGACCCACATTCGGGTGGAAAATGAGACCCTGAACATAGGAAGGGACTGGGTTCATATAGGTTCTTAGTTCTCGCGGGCATTTAGGAATTTGGGTTTGTTTCATCAATTATTTTATCACTCTGGTGTGGTGATAAGCCCCTTCCTTCCTGGTTTTGCTTTAGGAAGGCATCTGTTTAGGGGAGGTGTTAACTGCTGGCTTGATCAACATCAAAGAGACAGAGCTGAGAAAGGTAGGGCTGCTGGCATGATTAACATTAAAAAGACAGTGTTGGGGAAGGTGGGAGCCGCCAGCATGACCAACATCAGGAAAACATTGTTGGGGGAAATGAAGGTAATGCTTGGCCATTCTTCTTTTCCTCAGACTATATTATTTTTCTAATTCCCATATCTATTATAAATAACAGCAATTTATTGTTTCATGGATCTAGATGCTATAAGTCAGAAATCAAGATGTGACCGAGCTTGTTCCTCATGGAGGTACTGAAGGAAAATCTATCTCCTATCCCTCTTCTAGCTTCTGGTAGTTGCAGAAATCCTTGGAGTTCTTTGGTATATGGCAGCACCACCATGGTGTTGGAATTGTGTGTGTGACAGTGAGTGCATGTGCACCTTGACAGCTGTTCCGTAAGGATGCCAAGCATTGGATAAGGGCCCATCTAACCCCAAATAATGTCATCTGAACTGATGCATACACAAAGACACAATTTCCAAATTTCCAGGTTAAATCATATACTGAGATCCCAGTGGATATGAATTTTGGAACACACTAGTCAATCCAGTACAATCATCTAAATTCACTTAAAATCATTATGTTATCTGAAAAATAATTTTTTTTTTGCAGATAAACAAGATCATTGTATTTTTTTTTTTTTTTTTTTTTTTGCCTGCTGAAGCTGAATTTCTACTGTGAAGATTGAAACCAATCAGTAAAGGTGGATTGGAGGCTTCTGTAGGGCTAAACATAGCTTCTTTTCCATGTTAATCTATATCCATTAGTTAAACTTTGCCCGCAAAGTTTTCAATTGTCTATAGATCTCCTATCAGGAAAGATTCCTGATAGCACCATCTAGGTAGAATTATATTCTGAAATTTTACATCAAAAGAACCTCAGTCCACAAGTGATTGGAAGGAGCTTGAGCTCAATGGGAAGTCTTGGGACGTGATTAGGGCCTGCACCCTACTCTTCGTTTTAGCTTGTTTAAATGTGGACAGTGGAGGAAGACCATCACAAGAAAAGATTTGCTGATAATTGATGTTGAGTATCCTAGGCTAGCTGCCTTTTTATCTTAAAAACTAGACTGCTTTGGTTCTATGTTCAGAATGTAAGAATGGAAAACTTTGATACACAAGTCACAGTCAGACTTTCAACCCCCAAAACATCTAGTTATGTTTTAAGTAACTGATACTGAAAAGCAACTAGACATTGAGAGTTGAACCTACCAATGAAGCAAAAACCTGTTATAGATTGGAGAATGTTAATTTACTTGAAGTCCTAATGAATATACTTCATCAAGATACAGCTCTACAAAGAATGAAAATTGACAAGATTTTGAAAATTGACATGAAAGATCAGAACGCTAGATTGAAGACTGTGCTGAGAAGCTTGAGCTCAGGGCCAGCTGATCAAACTGAAGCTGATGGCTATACATCATGGGAAGTACTATAATGTGAAAAAAACCTGTTTCCCAATATAAACATTATTGTAGTGTAAAGAGAAAGAGGAAAAAAGATGTTTTGTGTATTAAAAACTCTGGCTTTTCAAAACCAGCTTTTTCTATATATAAATTAGGCTGCTATTACAGATTTAATATTTTCTGTAAAAGGAAAGTCTACATTTTCTGTCTGTGAACTGTTTAATAGCAGTTACTCTTGAGTGTTTTTACATTTTTATATTTTTTAAACTATTTTCCTTAAGCTGAAGACACTGTCAAATGATTATGATTAGCATTTCTAAGTTAAAAAAAGAGTTGCTTTCTTAAGGAAAAGAAGAAAAAATACAGCTCTAGTTTCTAGAATCTTTATATTGACAAGATACCCACTTCTTAATGAGCCATATAATTGGGTTAATTTTGAGAGAAATAAACCCTTTCTGTCATAATTTGTAGTGGGAGAAATTAAAGGAGAGAAAAGAGGAAGATACAAAGGCATTGTCTTTCTCAACCATAATCTTTCTCTGTGAATTTATTGCATTAAAATTATAGTTTAAAACAGGAGTGAAGGGAGTAACTATTATTTGTGTATATGACTGTTTAATAATTACCTGAGCTCAATAGTGGGTAGATAAAAAATTTAATTAAAAAAATTCTTAGAGGCAAATAAAAACTGATACAACATATCAAAATCTCTGAGATGCCATGAAGGCAGTGCTAAAAGGAAAGTTCATTGTACTAAATAATAACAAATGATTTAAAGTGGAATTTATTAGAGATTTAGTAAAATAATGCAAAAGTTGTGAAAAATTAACTCAAGTTTACTTTGCAATAAGTTTTGTGACCTCAAAATGCACACAAAAATGCTTACTATAAATATAGATCAGTTGTCCCATTTATTTATCAAAATATGTTGAGCTAGCTGGGAAATAAGATGGCCCTTACAAAGCAGGCATTGATGAGGTACAATTTTACCCAGCTTCCTAACCAGCAGGTATCTGAAGGAGGCATAAAGATGAAGGTCACACAATTTGTCAGGGACTAAAGTCTGATTGAATCTGGTGGCTGTGCTGTTTGAAGATAACCGAACCTGAACTCCTCTTTGCCCATCCCATTTATTCCTAAAGGAAAATTTCCTGTGTTTAAGAAATTGATAAAGTATCATTTTTAATCTATTTTATTTATATATTTATCTGTAACTTTATTTGAAAAGAAATTATATAAAATTCCATATAAAATATTATACATGCAGAATGTCAGTATGAGAAATTCTATAGAATTAATCCCTAGTAAAATAGCCATAAACAGTGGAAATTATAACCACAACCTTTAGAAGTCTCCTCAAGAATGATTCAGCACACAAAAATCAATACATGGGATACACCCTATGAACAAAAGGCCAAAACCAAATGATCATCTCAACAGATACAGTGCAGGAATTTGATAAAATTCAACACATCTTCATGATAAAAAGACTGAAAAGATTAGGCATGGAAGGAACATAATAAAGGCCAACAGCTAACATTATACTTAATAGGAAGATGCTAAAAGATTTCTTTCAGCTAAATACACTGAATCCATTGGCATGAATGTGGTACCTCTTATTCATGATTTTGTTTTCTATAATTCCAGTTACCCATCATCAACATAGTCCAAAAACATTAAATGGAAGATTCCAGAACTGAATAAATTTATAAATTATAATTTATGTTATATAAATATAATTTATAAATTATATAAATACATTTTATAAATTTTGAATCTCAAACAGTTCTGTGTAGTGTGGTGAAAATCTCAGCCCTGATGTGAATCACCACTTTGTCCAAACTATGTGTGCAACCTTCTGCAGATTAGGGCATTTTATATCCACGTTGGTTATTGGATTGACTGTTGTAATATCACAGTGTGTGTGTTTAACCAGTGTTCTACTGAAGAATAGCCCCTTAGGATGAAAGTAGTGATGCTGGCAATGCAGTTATGCCAAAGAGAAGCCTTAACGTGCTTCCTTCAAGTGAAAATGTAAAAGTTCTTGCTTTAACAAGCTTAGAAAAAGTGATACTCTGGTAAGATCTGCGGTATAATATTTTGAGAGAAAAAGCACATTCATATAACTTTTATGAAAGTATATTGTTAAAATTATTGTATTTTATCATGTATTGTCATTCTTAATCTGTTACTGTACCTGATTTACAAATTGAACTTTATCACAAATATGTGAAAGAGAAAATAGCACATGTAGCTTGGTGCTCTCAGGCATCCACCAGGGATCTTGGTTCTCATCAGCTGTGGGTAAGGCAGCAGGACTACTTACTGTAAATTGGTGAATTTCATGTTGTGGAATTTTGTCTGTATGAAGATACTATGCAACATGAAAAGCTTAAAGGAGGAAATATTGCATATGGAGAAAACAAAATTAGGTAAGTCCCTCCCTTCTGCATATTCAGGTTCAAGGGAAGGAATTATAAAATTTATAGAACTGGTGACTGTCCTTGCTTCTACTTCTATTTACATGTATTTATGTCCTTGACTAACTCTAACTTCATATGCTATGAACACATATGTATATGTGTGTGTTGTGTTTGTGGTTTCTTCTGACGATATGACACAATATGTTGGTCAGTATTATGGACATTTCAGAGGAAAGGAGAGATCATGTTCTGTCATGATACCTTGATATGAATAAAATTTGAATCAGTGGTATAGTAATATGCTCAATATTATAAATATCCTAAGAACTACCCATGATAACTATTGGAAGTGTAAACACAAACACACACACACATATGCATGCACACACACATTTGCAGGGTTTGCAATCTATGGAGATGCTTTACACATGACAACTATAAAATAGACAGGGATGGATATAAAAGTATTGCCTAGTCTTAGGTGTTCTGCATGTTATATGAAGGACACAAAAGAACAGGTCACTCAGCAAAAGGTTTCTTTACAACTTCCTTTATGAGTTAAAATAGTTGGAAAAGGATGAAATATATAATTGGTGTACATATTATCATTTTGTGAACTCTGCTGTTTAATTTCTGTGCATCATTGACTTGACTTGGTTTACCACTGAAATCTAACTGAAAAACTTTATTTTATTTAAATGCATTTCAAGTCATAGTACATATACAGAGCTCAATTTATCCATATATCTGGTTGCAAACAAGATAGAGTCACACCATTTGTGTCTTCCTACATGCATCAAAGGTAGTTATGACAATCTCAATCAACCATCATTACTATACCCATTCCCCTTTCCTTCCTCCCACCTCCCCCCCTGCCGCATCCAGAGTTCCTCCATTTCTCCTATGTTCCCCATTCCCATCCCCCTTATGTATCCTCATCCACTAATCAGAGAGAACATTCGGCATTTGGTTTTTTAGGATTGGCTTACTTCACTTGGCATAGTGCTCTCCAATTCCATCCATTTGCCTGCAAATGCCATAATTTTATTCTTTTATTGCTGAATAATATTCCATTGTGTATATGTACCACAGTTTCTTTATCCATTCATCTATTGAAGGGCATCTGGGTTGCTTCCATAGTTTTGCAATTGTGAATTGTGATGCTATAAACATTGAGGTGACTGTTTATTGTAGTGTGCTGATTTTAAATCTTTAGGGTATAGGCCAAGGAGTGGGATAGCTGGATCGAATGGTGGTTCCATTCCAAGTTTAAGAAATCTCCAAACTGCTTTCCAGATTGGTTGCACCAATCTGCAGTCCCACCAGCAATGTTTGAGTGTACCTTTTTCACCGCATCCTCGCCAGCACTTATTGTTGCTGGTATTTTGGATACCTGCCATTCTGACTGGTGTGAGATGAAATCTGAGCATAGTTTTGATTTGCATTTCTCTAATGGCTAGAAATATTGAACATTTCTTCATATATATATTTATTGATTGTATATCTTCTTCTGAGAGGTTTCTATTCAGCTCTTTAGCCCATTTATTGATTGGGTTGTTTGTTTTCTTGGTGTTAAGTTTGAGTTCTTTATCTATCCTGGAGATCAGTGCTCTGTCTGATGTGCATGTGGCAAAAATTTGCTCCCAGAATGTAGGCTCTCTGTTCACCTCACTGATAGTTTCTTTTGCTGAGAAGAAGCTTTTTAGTTTAAGTCCATCCCATTTATTGATTCTTGCTTTTATTTCTTGTGCTATAGGAGTCTTGTTAAGGAATTCGGGGCCTAATCCAATGTGATGGAGATTTGGGCCTACTTTCTCCTCAGATGCAGGGTCTCTGGTCTAATTCCTAAGTCTTTGACCCACTTTGAGTCGAGTTTTGTGCATGGTGAGAGACAGGGATTAAGTTTCATTTCACTCCAAATTGATTTCCAGTTTTCCCAGCACCATTTGTTGAAAAGGCTATCTTTTCTCCAGTGAATGTTTTTGGCACCTTTGTCTAGTATGAGATAGTTGTGTTTATGTACATTACTCTCTGTGTCTTCTATTCTGTACCATTGGTCTACATGTCTGTTTTGGTGCCAGTACCATGCCGTTTTTGTTACTGTTGCTTTGTAGTAAAGTTTAAGGTCTGGTATTGTGATGCCTCCTGCTTCACTCTTCTTGCTCAGGCTAGCTTTGGCTATTATGGTTCTGTTGTTTTTCCAAATGAATTTCATGACTGCCTTTTCTATTTCTATAATAAAGGACTCTGGGATTTTAATTGGGATTGCATTGAATCTGTATAATGCTTTGGGTAGTATGGCCATTTTAACAATATTGATTCTGCCTATCCAGGAACATGGGAGGTCTTTCCATCTTCTAAGATCTTCAATTTCTTTCTTTAGTGTCTTGTAATTTTCGTTGCAGAAGTATTTCACCATTCTTGTTAGATTGATTCCCAAGTGTTTTATTTTTTTGGAGGCTATTGTGAATGGAGTAGATTTTCTGAGTTCTCTTTCAGAGGACTCATTGCTGATGTATAGAAATGCATTTGATTTATGGATATTGATTTTATATCCTGCAACTTTGCTGAATTCATTCAGTTCTAGAATTTTCTGGAGGAGCTTTTTGGATCCTCTAAGTATAGAATCATGTTGTCTGCAAATAATGATAGTTTGAGTTCTTCTTTTCCTATTCGTATCCCTTTAATTTCCTTTGTCTGATTGCTCTGCCTAGAGTTTCAAGGACTATATTGAATAAGAGTGGTGAGAGAGGGCATCCCTGTCTTGTTCCCGTTTTTAGAGGGAATGCATCCAATTTTTCTCCATTTAGGATGATGTTGGCCTTGGGCTTAGCATATATTGCTTTAACCATGTTGAGGTATGTTCCTACTATCCCTAGTTTCTCTAGTGTTTTGAACATGAAAGGGTGCTGTATTTTGTCAAATGCTTTCTCTGCGTCAATTGATAGAATCATGTGATTCTCATCTTTAAATCTATTGATGTGATGGATTACGTGTATTGATTTCCGTATGTTGAACCAAACTTGCATCCCTGGAATGAACCCCACTCGATCATGGTGTACTATTTTTTTAATGTGCTTTTGTATGCGATATGCCAAAATTTTACTGAGAATTTTTGCATCAATATTCATTAGGGATATTGGTCTGAAATTTTCCTTTTTTGACGTGTCTGTTTGGTTTTGTAATCAAGGTGATACTAGCCTCATAGAATGAGTTTGGAAGGGTTCCTTCTCTTTCTATTTTGTGAAATAATTTGAGGAGTATTGGAGTTAGTTCTTCTTTGTAGGTCTTGTAGAACTCAGCTGAGAATCCATCTGGTCCAGGGCTTTTCTTGGTTGGAAGGCTCTTGATGGCTTCTTCTATTTCCTTGCCTGTAATTTATCTGTTTAAGTCATGAATGTCCTCCTGTTTCAGTTTGGGTAGGTCATATGTGTCTAGGAATTTGTCAGTGTCTTCAGGGTTTTCTATTTTACTGGAATATAAGTTTTCAAAATAGTTTCTGATTATCCTCTGTATTTCAACAGGGTCTGTCGTGATGTTTCCTTTTTCATCACAAATTTTGGTAATTTGGGTTTTCTCTCTCCTTTTTGTTAGGGTGGCTAAGGGTTTGTCAATTTTGTTCATTTTTTCAAAGAACCAGCTTTTTGTTTTATCAGTTTTTTGGATTGTTTCTTGAGTTTCAATTTCATTGATTTCAGCTCTAATTCTAATCATTTCTTGTATTCTACTTCTTTTGGTGTTGCTTTGTTCTTTTTCTAGGGCTTTGAGTTGTAGCGTCAACTCACTTATTTGCTGATTTTAGCTCTTTGAACATATGAGCTCAATGCAATGAACTTTCCTCTTAGCACTGCCTTCATAGTGTCCCAGAGATTTTGGTATGTTGTATCAGAGTTCTCATTTACTTCCAAGAATTTTTTAGTCTCTTCTCTGATGTCTTCAGTTACCCATGCATTGTTCAATAGCAAATTATTGAGTCTCCAGGTGTTATAGTGGCTTCTTTTTTTAAAGCTGTCATTAATTTGTAGTTTCAGTCCATTATGATCAGATAGAATGCAGGGTAGTATATCTATTTTTTTGTATTTACTAAGACTTACTTTGTAGCATAGCATATGATCTATTTTGGAGAAGGAACCATGCGCTGCTGAGAAAAACATGTATTTGCTTTTGAAGGATGGAATATTCTATATATACCTGTTAAGTCTAGATCATTGATTGTTCTATTAAATCTCAGATTCCTTATTTAGTTTTTGTTTGGAAGATCTGTCCAGTGGTGAGAGAGTTGTGTTAAAGTCCCCCAATACTATTGTGTTGGGATCTATTTGGTTCTTGAATTTGAGAAGGGTTTGTTTGACGAACATGGCTGCCCCATTGTTTGGGGCATAGATATTTAAGATTGTTATGTCTTGTTGATGTATGATTCCCTTGAGCACTATGAAATGACCTTTATCCTTTTTCACTAAAGATGGTATTACCACAATTTTCAATCTTCGGTTTAGGTGAGACTGACCGCTGCGTCCATCTAAGCCGCCATCTTTCCCCACACTCCTGAAAAACTTTACTGTTGAGGAATTTTTGAGATGAGAACACTGGAAAGACCATAATGGGAAAATAATTATTTTGTAACAAATAATTGTGATACTGGCATATTTTGCCTGATATAAATAAGAAGAGCATAGTTACATTTATGAAAAGAGTGAAATAGTGAAATTAATGAGAGGAAAGAAATGAATATTTCTCTTATTTCTAAATTAAGACACAAGTAAACATGGTATGTCACATTTTGGAAAATGAATTATATTTTAATAATAATAATCTTCAAATTTCAAAGTTGTTTATCTTATCTATGTACTTTTGTTTCACATCTTGACCTTGAGTAAATTGCCTAAACGTTTTTATCATGATGTCATCTTTAATAAAATTGCAATAACTTTTACCTCACAGAATTGCACTGAAAAATTTCTTCTGACTGAATAAAATGTCTTTTCAGTCTGTTTATAAATCATGCCAAAATAACAGATTGATTGATTTAGTCATTGCAATAAAACACCTGTCAATTCAATAAAAATAATAGAAATTGCTATTTTAACAGGGCACAATGGAAAATTAATTGCTTTTATTTCACTTTTTAACAAAGAATAATGCAAGGTAGCACTTAGATACAGGTGTAACTTCTGTACACTTGATAGTATATATATGTATTTTGTGGCTGCTTATATTCATAAGACTATAAGTATACTAATTATAATTGAATGTCAGCTAATTTGAGATTTTTTTTGTTTTATTTGCCTTAATGGAGACAAACAATTATTTTCTTTTTAAAGACATTACATTTGCTTTCTTGCATGAATTTCCGAGTTGAGGTCTTCTCTAGTAATATTCTTTATAGGCCATTAAGTCTTTTGGTGGGTGGCATACCAGGACAGTCTTGCTGAGTTTCTGAGGGTCTCACTAAATTACTGAGGCTGGCCTCAAACTTGTGATCCTCTTGCCTTAGCATTACGAGGACAACTATTGGCTTGATATATTATTGCTTACAAAATACATAAATTGCATTATACTTGCACATACATATATTCAGATGTGTGACTTTTTTTCTGGTTTCTATGTATTCTCAACTTTCATAAACCTATTTGTAAACTAAAATTTATCATTATCTTTTCCAGATTATATTCTTCCAGAAATCCCATGGCTTTTAAAAATACTTATTAATTAATAGGAAATCCTTCCCTGCTTAATATATGTAGAGCTGGAGTGGCTTCTGTTTTCTTAATCAAATGTGGAGAATCAGATTGCCTTTTGTTATCAAAGAAAAATAAACAAACTTGAAGTGAAGCTGGAGTCATACACCCATTAACTAATTATTAGTTAAAGAAAAATCATGTATCAATTATCCATTAACTACATAAGAAAACACCACAAAATGTAATGCCTTCAAATAATATACATGTTTTATGGCCAAGGAATCTATAGGTCAGCTATGTGAGCCCACCGATCTGGGTAAGGTATGAGATATCTCCACAGCATTTTACCACAAATTTGAAGCCAATTGACAAGTTTGATGGGGCTTGACTGTACTTGAATGGCCTCACATGTTTGAGGTTAGCCAGCCAACAGTTGGGACAAGAGTCATGGCTGGAACATGTATTCTCGAATATCCAGAAGAATGTAACATATTACACAGAAAGGGACAATGACCCAAATGATAACAGGTGCCTCATCAGAAACTCTGGAGGCCAGGACAAATGTTTAAAGTTGAGAAAAAGAATACTGTCAACCTCAGTTTCTATGTTCAGTTAATATAGTGTTCAAGAATTAACAATAAAAATGGCAGTCTCAGATGAAGCAAAATAAGAAGCTTTGCCACCTACATATAGATTCTTCTATAATATATAAATAACAAAGGACTTAATTCTATGTGAAGGAAAATAATTTCAATGGGAAATTGCAATATTCAGGAATACATTGAGAACATTCAATATAACAAGTATCTGTATATACATAAAATATTACATTTTTCCTCTTAAATTCTCTGAAATGCCTAATGCCTATGTCTGTTGAACACACACACACACACACACACACACACACACACTGGATTTGTGAATGCATGCAGATTCTATATATGACTATAAAATACTGGTGGGTAAAAGAATTTTATCGCTGCAGGTTTTCTGCACATTACATGAAGGATTACAATATTTAATCCAAAGTTATCTATGCAAATTATAATTCCTAGAGCAATCACTATGAACATGATACAGAGATAGTAGCAAAACTGATACAAAACATAAAATCAAAGACTGAAATTATTCAATAAAAAAATAGGAAAAAAAGCAGAAGTTTCACACCAAAAAATAAATAGTACTTGGACCCAAACCTAAACATATATTAAAGTTTAACAGAGGTTAATGGCTTAAACAGTTTAATTGAAATACAAAACAGATCAAAAAGCACATTACAATGATAAGCTCACAGTAGACAACTAGAAATATAAAATACAGATAAATTTCAAATAAATAGATTATGTATCTTTCTATCAAACACTAAGCATCAGCAGGCTGCCGTATCTTTGTTAATATTAGATATCATTTCAAGGAAAAGTATTACCTATGATAGATATCGACACTTCACAATGAAAAGAGCAATTCATCAGGTAAACAGTGAATTTGATGCAAAGCCATGGCAGTGAGTTTATCTTTTATTCCAATATAAACTTTGGAGGATTTTAAGCAGAGAAGTAATATTTTACTTAAGTTTAAAAATAACACTCCACATTTAACTACCACATAAATAAAAGAGCTAAAGAGAGAAACAAAAATCATGAGGAAATAGGGGTATCAGGAGATAAGTCCTCCTAACTTTTAGTAATGGTATAGAACTGGAGATAGAGAAAGTGGCCATATTTGGAGCATAGAAACAGGATGTGCAGGTGTTTGAGTGTGGAGAACAACAGGAGGAAAGAGGAGGAAAGGTCTAAGAGGAGGACTTCTCTAGGGTTCTGCTCAGGCTACTGAGGGAAAACTCCATTGATGCTTAAGGTGAAAAAAGCAAGTTGATCTCTGTAGAGGAAGAATTGTGATTTCAATTTTAACAATTTTGAAATGCAATTAAATGTCAAAACCAGTATGTGTAGGAAGTATTTATATATATATATACACATGAATTTTGTACTCATGTCAAACCTATATTTAACTATAAATTAAACTATGTTTATCAATGTATTTTTTCATAAATAGGCATCTATATATTTTCATAACATATATATTTTATTTTATAAATATTTAAATTTACACACACATAGCAGAGGTTATTCCACTGTGGCTCCATGTCCTTTTTTTAATTTTTGTTGGCTGAATAGTTTTGGCAAGTGCTTTTGAAGAAAATAATCAGGCTTTTAAAAATTAAGTCTTCATCAGAAAATATATCTGTTTACAATTAGAGAGTTTTGTATCAGTTTCCTTTCACTATTGAAATAAATTATGATCAAATTGATGGCTTAAAACACAAATTTTGTTATGTTTCTGGAGGTCAGATATCTAAAATGAGATACACTCAGCTGAAATCAGGTCTTAGCAAAGCTGGTTCCTACTGAAGGCTCCAGGGGAATCTGTCTCACTGCCTTTAAAGCTTCTAGAATCTGTCACACTCTGGTGAGGTGCCCATTCCTTTTCCTTCAGTCAGCAGTGTACCATCATCAAATCTCTCTTTCACTTATGCCTCCCTCTTTTAAGAACCCTTGTACTTTTCTGTTATGTGTTCCTACTAAAAAGACAAAAAAATAATAGTGAAAGGAAGAAAGGGAGGAAGGAAGGAGGCGTGGGAGGGAGGAAGGAGAAGGAAGACAAGTAAGGAAACTTTGTACATAATGGATATTTCTATTCATTGATTATGGTGAAGGTTTTGTGGGTGTATATCCTTGTCCAAACTCACCTAACTGTATACATTAAATATATGCAATACCTTATATATCAAGTATATCTTAATAATACTATGAAGAAAAGAATCCTTGTGATTATATTTGGTACTTGGATCTGTACGCTTATCTTCTGATCTCAGGATACTTGATAGCTCCAAACTTCCTTTTTCCATGTAAGATAACATAGTTTCAGGTTTCAGGAATTAGGACATAGCCATCTTTGAGCTGTCCACTATTTCGGCCACAAGATTTCTAGTCTATTTTCTTTTTTGTATTACTTTTGATTTCCAAGTGTTACACACCCTTTCCCCTCTTTCTATTCACAAATCTACTCACTACTCACTTCATTTTAATTTATGCCCATGATTCCACTGCCCTGTTCATCCTAAAATCCCTTGTGATTTTCTTTTGCTAAATATAATCAAAAGTTTCAGTGATAACCATGAAAAAGACAATATGAAAATAGGATTAACTACTCATACCCTATTTTTAAAATTCTTCTGCTATTTCCTTGACACTGATGATCATGGCTAGGTGTCTTGGTTTCCGTTGCTGGATCTGCCTCTTCTCTTAATATCACAGTATTTGTTCTCCTCAGAATTTTGTTCTTGGACTCTATTCAGCATTTATTGTGCATGTACTGTCAGATAATGCAACCAGGAGTCAACATTTTTCTGCTGTTGTTTGAGACAGCATCTCCCTAAGTTGTCGAGATAGCTCTAAAGCTCCTGGGCTCTAGCCATCCTCCTGCCTAATCCTCCTGACACTCTTTAGCTTAATTGAAGACACACAGCCCAATTCAGGACAATGTAAACTAAGGGGGAAATGGTTTGAAAAATCTCTTGCTTAGTTTTCTATAGTTAAATGGGAGCTGTATCGAAGGACACGTCCCTTTTTCTGTGTGAGGAAGTGATAAAGTTGCAATGGCTTCTTAAGAACTGTACTATTGCAGATGGCATAGAAAGTAGATTAAGATCTTAACTGTGATTCTGACGTTTTAACTGTTCATTCTGCCCCACTGCTGAAAATTTTGCTATGAGAGGTTCTTTCTTGTTTTCATTTTGTTACTTGTGCCTAGAAGAATGCTATACTGAAATAGATCATCTTATTGTGATTTTTATATTAGTGTCTTCAGGTAAAAATAGCTGCAGAGAGGACATGACTAGATAGGTATGACCATTGTGTATGTGTGTGGGAGTATATGCCTTTCTCCAACAATTTTTTTGTTGTTGTTGTTACTGGGGATTGAACCCAGGGGCACTTTACCAATGAGGTATACCCCTAACCTTTATTTTGTGGGGAGGGTACCAGGGATTGAACTCAGAGGCACTCTGACCACTGACCCACATCCCCAGTCCTATTTTGTATTTTATTTAGAGACAGGGTCTCACTGAGTTGCTTAGCACCTTGCTTTTCCTGAGGCTGGCTTTGAACTCATGATCTTCTTGCCTCCATCTCCCAAGCCACTGGGATTACAGACATGCGCCACTGAGTTGAGCCCTACCCCCCAGCCTTTTATATTTGACAAGGTCCCACTAAGTTGCTGATAGGTTTACTAAATTGCTGAGGCTAGCCTTGAACTTGTGATCCTACTGCCTCACCCTCTGGAGTCACTGGGATTACACATGTGTACATGGCCTCCAACAAAATTGTTATGAAAATATAGGAAAAATATCTCCTGGAAAAAATGACCAAGAGTAGTGTTTCTTTAAAATGTCTGTGATAGTGGAATAAATCTGACATAACTTTCCTACATTCATATATGAATACACCACATTGAATCTCAACATTGTGGACATCCATAAGACTGGGGTCCTAATTAGAATAAAGTATATTACATGCTTTTATAGTCATGTCAAATTGGACTCTACTGTCATGTATAACTAAAAATAACCAATAAAAAAATAAAAAATTTATAAATAACAAGAAAAAAATTTGTGATGGAATAATAGCTTTTTTTCCCCTAATTTTTAATAGCCTAAGTTTTTGGTAAAAAAAATGAAATCACAGATGCCACAGGAAATTATAACTGCTTTAAATGTTTCTAAATGAATTCTCTGAATTTCTGTCTATTTTTTGTAGTAAAGTAGCAACAGTTTGACCTAATGTGAGTCACATATTCCCAATAATTACTGAATACTTATGATTTAAACTCTCGTAATTTGTAAACTCTTGTAATTCCATTTGGGAATGTTATTGTTTTTTATTTTCAATAAATTAATTAAAATATTAGAAACAAAATTTAATATGAATATACATGAGAAGTCTATGAATTTGAACTTCGTATGTCCTCAATAGCTGATGTTGATAGAGTCAAGTATTTTTTTATGTGTGGTTTTACATACACTTAGAATATCTGCTTACTTGAATTTCCCCAGAAATATTAGATGAGGAATATACATAAATTACTCTAATTCCCAAAGTAGAATTTTATCACAGTTCTTAGAAGTAGCCCTAATTTATAGTTTGTATCTGTGTTATTCAGCTTTTTGTCACTGACAAAAATACCCGACAAGAACAACAGAGGAGGGAGAGTTTAATTTGAGGCCCACAGTTTCCAAGGATCAGTGTGTGGTGAGCTGACTCCATTGCTCTAGGAGCAAGTAGAGTAGAAAATTCTGGCAGAAAGGCATGGCTGAAGAAAGCTGCTCAGCTCATGCGTTCTGGAAGCAGAGAGCCAGAATGAGACACCAGGAACAAAATATAAGCCCCAAAGTCATGCCCCAGTGACCTATTTCCTCCAACTACACACTACCTGCCTAATTGACACCCAGTAAAATAGTCATTTCGAAGTATTCATCAAATGGATTAATCCACTGATGAGGTTGGAGTGCACATAATATAAATCATTTCATCTCTGAACATTCCTGCATTGTTTCACACATGAGCTCTCATGGTATAACTCAGATGCAAACCATAATGATATTTATAAAGAAACTATTTAAAACGGTTTAGCCCATAGTATCACTCTAGCAGTGCCTTCAAATGATCTCTTACGTGCTACTTAACTTGTTTTGATAGTGCATGGTAAGTTATACAGCTGGACCAGGGGCCAGGTAGCATCATACCCCTGAGACTTGTGTGGAATTGACCTTTGTCATGTCCAGCAGCTCCAAGTTCAGGAGAGCACTTTGATGAAACTGTTAATCAGAGCAGTTGATCACAGGAAAAGAGACCTATGTTTATGTCTGAATATGCAGTATTGCTTGTCCCTCTGTAGTCTTATTCGGAATTTATAAGAGAACTTATAAGACTAAGTTTACAAAATGCTTCCTGTTCAGAAGAGGATATGCAGCCCATATCCATATAAGCCACATGCATAGCTTTCCCAGCCAGAAATGTAAGGATAGATTTTTAGAAACTTTCTCAGAGTCTGACAATTCTCATTCATTAACTTAAATGAATAAATTTCTCAGAGTCTGACAATTCTCATTCATTAACTTAAATTCATGTGACTTAAAAACCAAAAATGTCCATAACTTTGGTGAATTTGGGGAGCAGGAAGCCTGTACCACTTTTCTCCAGGGAAGTTACTGATCTCCTTGTTGGGTATGCTCACTATACTGACAAGCTTCTGCACTTTTGTTTGGCTCACATACATGTGTGCTCGTGGATTTCAATGTCTATTTGACTGCACTATAGGGATATCAGATTAAATATTATTTCTTCCCATGTCTATGAGTATATTTCCAGATGAGATTAGCATTTAAACAGATTGATTGACCAGAACAGCCTGTCATCCCCAATATAAATGAGCATCATTCAATCTATTGAGGGTCTGAATAGAATAAAATGTACAGGAAGAATGAACCCTAGCCTTTTTCTTCCTGTTGGAACATTGATTTTCTTTTGCTCTGGGCTGGGATTTATACCATTGGTTTCCTTGGTCCTCAAGTCTTTGGATTTGGACCAGAAATATCCCATTGTGTTTCCTAGATCTAGCTATTTCTCAGCATCCAGCATAATACAAGGCAATTCCTCATAACACACCCATACCCACACACCCCCACTCTTTCTTTCTCTCTCTCACATATACATCTTCTATTGGTTCTGTTTCTCTGGAGATCTCTGTGTATACCTTTAAACAAATACCTTTAAACAAATTTTAAACAGATACCTTTAAACAAATTTTATAGCCATTTATATTTACTTATATTATTCACTTTAAAAGCCATTTAATGAGCAAATTCAGTAAGAAGGATAAAGTATATAATTCCCATACAATTGAAGACATAGCATATCAAGGCAAGAGTCATTTGATAGGTAGTTTCTCAAAATGTAGAACCTTGTCTATGAAATAAAAGAATATTCCCTATCTTGTTTATTCAGTCATCCATTTAATGATACATGTCCAGCAATGACTATACTTGCCATATGTGAAAGAAAAAGGGCAACAAGATACCTTAAAACTTGCTAATTTAACTGGTGAGGGGTAAGGCATGGACTTTGATACATACATTGTGATATAGCAAAAAGCATTTTTTATTAAAAGGGTATTATGATTATTTAACATTCTTTATCAATAAATATTTTAAGCAAAAATTCATTAATTTCCTTTATGTTATTAATTTGTATTGAAAAATGATTGAGGATAGGATTATTCTTTTTTAAATTCCCATTTCTAAAATTTTGTTATATTAAGTATTGTAAGTACTAGAATTAGTTAATGGCAAGAATTTTAATCTCGTCAGTGGTCTCACCTCTGAATGATTACACCATCATTCAACTTTCTCTCTTTCTAAAAATTGTTTCTTTTACTCCTACAGACCTAGTTATCCTAAATTTTTCTCATTTCAAGAAATAATTCTGACCATGGGTGTGTTTTTCCCCACATAATCTTAGTCTGAAATTCATTTCTTTTTGTTATATGCTTTGTCATTACTCTTAAACTGCTATTTAATGCCATTCATTTATCCCCTCCAATAAATATATGGCTCTCTTATATTAAGGTTCCACATTTTATATTTTTAATTTATCCCATGCTTTTACTAGGTACAGCACCAGTAAAGGCTCCAAAAGTAGTTTTTTAATGCATAGATTTCCTTAGCTAACCTTGAGGAATATTAACATTTGAAAGATACATCATCCCTTGAATTGCAATGAACAAAAATAGAACAACAGTGGTCTACAACAACATATGTATGTATTCAGTCATATTTATTTAAGATTAATTATTATATGTACTTATGCATTATTAGTTGTAACTTCTCAGAATTCGATTGAATATCTAATTGCTGGTAATATTCAATAATGTAGATGTATTTTGTGATATATGTTGACTTCCTATTGGACTGTTCTGAAAAATTCTGGGTTTAATCTTTCATCTGAAAGATCTGAAAAAACAAAACATAAAAAAACAAAGTTTAGCCTATTAAATGTTAGGTAGTTATACTTTTTCAATTGGCTTATGTTATTATCCAGTTATAGTCTCAAATCAGTTTCTAATTAACAGAACATTGAATGTAATTTGAATTTTAGGGTTTTGCCCCTGATGATAATTAGATGAACTCTAGGTGAAATATGAAAGGTGAGTTTTGTTTTGAATTTTTATTTTAATTCTGTTGTAAAATATTCTGGAATGTTGCCACCAAATTTTTTATTGGGTGGGAATGAGTAATTTCACTAAAATTGTTATGCCCATTTTAAATGCATGAGATGTTTTAGTTATAAGAAATTACAATCAGTGAGTTATCAATTAGTATGCTTTTAGGAAGTAAAATAACACAAAGTGGATATTTTATGAATTCAATGCATTAAAATAAGTTTCTCCCTGAACTGAATTTCAACTAGAAAGATATGATTAATATGTTTTGTTTTTATACTCTTTTAGTCATTAAAGCTGATAGTTTGCAATTTTCCTGTGGTTCCAAGTACTGTTGTTAGTGGATTATGGGCTTGCCCAGAGTGGCTTCACTGTTATAATGAGAGCAGTGGGTGACGTTCTCTGCCCACCTTACATAGCTGCTGCCTGGGGATATTCATTTACCCCTGAATTGGGAAGCAGCAAATGCCAGGACCCTTGTAACAATGGACCTACCACACCTAAACGTAAACATTGGCACCTCTATCCCTGGTACTTTCCTATTTTTACTACACTGCTGGTTACAACACTCTTCACTTTAACTTTTCTATCTTTTTCTTCTAGGTAAAGAAATAAAAGTATTTTTCTTGCACCCATTCTTTTATGTATGATAATCAAATCTCTTGAGTACGTTAGAGAATGTATCAGCTGCAACAAAGTTTGGAAGAGTCTTACCTCTTAGTTAAAAGTATTTATATCACACTAAACTAATTCTCAGTGGAAACCTCTGCTTTAGGAGATTTAAAGCTTTCTCAAACTTACTCTTTTTGAGTGATTATAAAAAAAATATGCAGGCTAACTATTGTTTCTTCCTTATTTTACAGTTTTTGAATCTAAATGATCCACTGTTTTTTATTATAATTAAAACGTAGTTAAGATTTTTATATGACAATAATGCTTTTAACACCTAACTTAGAGTAAGCCCTCTATAGAGAATGAACTATATAGTTTATATCAACTCCAAAATCTGTATTTGTTAGCTTTGCTTTACTATAATGAAATAGCTGAGGCAAATAACTTATGAAGAGTAAAAGTTTATTTTGGCTAACAGTTTCGAAGGTTTCAATCCAAGATCAAGTGGTCTCATGGCTTTGGGCCTCTGGTGAGGATGACACATCATGACCAGAGTGCATAGTAGAAGAAATCTTAAGCCAATAGGCATAGACAGACCCTGACTGAGTTCTAGAGTCCTCTTCAAAACATTCACCACCATCATCACCTAAGGACCTCCCACGAGGTCACACCTCCTAAAGTTTCCACCACATCTCAGTACTGTCATCCTGGGCAACAAGCCTTTAATGCATGCATCTTTGGGGGATGCCATCAAAACTATAGAATTTAAATATTTTTATCATCATTATATGTCCTTCCTTTAGGTAGCCAGAATATACATAGTAATGATGTGTATCATTAATTAGGAACTTATCATGATATTATACTCCACTCAATGTTTATTAAAATCTTTAATTCAATTCATATTTGTTTATTCTACATTATAGCATACCAGACAAAATAAAAAATGTAAGATGTTTCTTTCCCTTTTACTCCTCAATAGATCAGAGGAATCAATGATAGAAATATTGAGTAGCAACCATGTGTTAAGGAAGCATCTTGGATATAACCAGGGCCTACCCAGATCCCCTTTCCCCAAGAGCTACAAGTATCAGGTAGTGGAGGCTCACTGCCTGCCTACTCTGAAGAGTTTGCTCACTTAGCTTGGGATGTCACACACATTCACTCTGCCCTCACCAACCCTAGGACAGCCTAATGCCTCTGATGTACTGATATGGTAATTAAGGAACAAAATTAAAAACAAATTCATTTGGAAAAATAAGAGACCGAGAGTAGCCAAAGCTATCCTGAGCAAGAAGAGTGAAGCAGGAGGCATCACAATACCAGACCTTAAACCTTACTACAAAGCTATAGTAACAAAAACGGCATGGTACTGGCACCAAAACAGACATGTAGACCAATGGTGCAGAATAGAAGACACAGAGAGTAATGCACATAAATACAGCTATCTCATACTAGACAAAGGTGCCAAAAACATACATTGGAGAAAAGATAGCCTTTTCAACAAATGGTGCTGGAAAAACTGGAAATCCATATGCAGTAAAATGAAACTAAACCCTTATCTCTCACCAGGCACAAAACTCAACTCAAAGTGGATCAAAGACCTAGGAATTAGACCAGAGACGCTGCAGCTAATTGAGGAGAAAGTAGGTCCAAATCTTCATCACGTGGGATTAGGCCCCGAATTCCTTAACAAGACTCCTATAGCACAAGAAATAAAAGCAAGAATCAATAAATGGGATGGACTTAAACTAAAAAGCTTCTTCTCAGCAAGAGAAACTATCAATGAAGTGAACAGAGAGCCTACATTCTGGGAGCAAATTTTTGCC
>PVHX01023664.1:0-25249 GCA_004024805.1 Geosciurus inauris
GAACTGTTGTGGAAGAGACAGGCCCAGAAGCAGCAGGCAGCATTTAGGGAGGAGGAGAACTCCAAACAATTCTCTAACAGCAGGCCCAGAGGAGAACAATCTCCAAATTTTGGGCTCTGATCCACAGTTTCTCACAACATTTACAGGCTATTTGGTGCCATAAAGTTTCTAGTCTACATGACAGAAGGCCTTGTGTGTGTTTTTCTAGCTGAATGTGTGTTTGCCGAAACTAAAGTGATAAGAGAAACAGGCTATTTTTACTTTTCATTCAAAGACATCCCATGAATCTCTAGCCTTGTGTGAAGCCTCTGGCAAGAGTGTTGCCATTTCCAAAGGGAGCAGTCAGACTCCTACAGACAGTTATTTACAATCCAAAAGGTAGGGGGGGCCTGTGGTTAACTAGGTTTTCTGAAGAATGGACGTAG
This sequence comes from Geosciurus inauris, assembly GCA_004024805.1. NCBI lineage: Eukaryota > Metazoa > Chordata > Mammalia > Rodentia > Sciuridae > Geosciurus > Geosciurus inauris. The sequence goes on from PVHX01023664.1 coordinate 426, forward strand.
AAGGGGAGGGAAACTGACCCCTTCCCTAGGCATTTGTTTCTCAGGGTTTTTTTGTTTTGTTTTGTTTTGTTTTTGTACCAAGGATTAAACTCAGGGACACTCAACCTCTGAACCACATCTCCATCCCTATTTTGTGTTTTATATAGAGACAAGGTCTCACTGAGTTGCTTAGTGCCACCACCATTGGTTTGAGATTCTCATGTCTCAGCGTCCCAAAGTGCTGGGATTATAGGTGTGCAACACCGTGTGCGGCTCAGGATAATATTTTTGCAATTCCATTTTACAATCTGATCTAGTTTTGCTACCTCAGAACCACTGAAACAAAAACACTGAAACATAAAGCACCCCTGAAACAAATTGCAGCTCCCCAGCAATATGCCCTTGCCCCTTAACCCTTGTAATATGAGGGCAATACTCAAGCACCAGGAAAACCTTGATATTGGGTTGCTCTGACCTGGCTCCACCTCTAGTCCAGCAGCTACCAACTGTCCCTCTATAAATATCAACACCCCACCCCAGGGGTTAGTCCCTTCCTCCAGAAATAGCTGAGTGTCTCCCTGGTATAAATCTGCCTTGCTTTACCCAGGGGCGGCGCCCTCTCGAGAGGGCTGCTGTTCTTTCTTGAATGTGTATGGCTTTTTCCCTAAGGAAGCCTCTGTGCATGCCTTTGGCATGTTCTGAACCTGTTTTCAGTCATGTTTGCCGAGAACACCCCTGAGTCAAACTTCCCCTCTCTCTGGGAACTCCTCAGACCTTCTTGGAAGACCTCTCTTCCCCTGTGACAAGGCCACACCTAAAGAAAATCACCTGCTTTGTAAGCAGAGAAAAGCCTTCTGCTATGCAAACTCCCAACTCTTGCCCTCTTTACCCTTTTTTTTTCCTGTGTGTGTGTGTGTGTGCGCGCGCGCGCGCGCTCACGTACTTCGCCGCTGGAACTTGAACTCAGGGCCTTGCACATGTGCTAGTGGACTTCTAGCTCCACCAACTGAGCTACAACTCCAGCCTCTTCATTTGCGGTTTCTAAAAAACCTCAAAGTCATTGTGAGCCTCTTGAAGAGAGGGCTAAGGAAGGGGGTACTCTTTCATTCTTAATGTAGCTGCACTGATTAAAATTCTTTTCATGTGTTCACCAATCTTTTCTTTTTTTCTTTTTGTTATTGGTATGAGTGGCCTGACCTGATTTTTTAAATCCATAGAGTTGGGCCTCTGGCCTAGAACTTCAATAGCAAGACAAAATTTAATTTTTCCTATTGAAACTGAGGGAAGAACTGGGCGCACTGGCGCACGTGTGTAATCCCAGCCGTTACGGAAAGTGAGGTAGGAGAATCATTAGTTCAAAGCCAGCCTCAGCAAAAGTGAGGTGCTAAGCAACTCAGTGAGAGCCTGTCTCTAAATAAAATTCAACATAGAGCTGGGCATGTGGCTCAGTGGTCAAGTGCCCCTGAGTTCAATCCCTGGTACCAAAAAAAAAAGAAAGAAAGAAAATGAAGGAAGCAATTCTGTGCCCTTCCTTTTTAGATTTTCACCTTAGAAAACTTGTAATTTAATCTATTTTCTCCTTTGTTTAAAATGTATATAATTCTTTTGAAAACTGAATAGGAGTGTTGTCAGCTTTCTGACCCAGACATGTCTTTCAAAGACCTAAAAGCCACTCTTGAAACATCCCAGTAACTCTGGCAGGGCAGGTACCCCACTCCTCAGGCATCGTGCTGCACTTTTCAGTCTCTTAGTGGATCGCCTGTGTTACACACCACATTCTAGTTTAATGTTTTATCTATTAAGAAATTTTCTTTTTTCTCTGCTACCTTGATGGGGAGGATTTCTGAGGTGGGAGGCAATTTTGTACTTAATTATATTTTCCAAGGCCACCTATTGGCAAAAACAGTGCACACTCAATGGTTTTCAACTAATTGGGAGGAAAATGTTCTCAGCTCCCAACACAAGTGGCCTTCACAGCCACCTTTAACCCCTGACCCAAACTTGCTGAACTATTAATTTCCAACCTAAGGAAGCCAACCCGCTCCACAGGTCATCCAAGAGATTCAAGGAATGCAAAAGCAGAACAGTCAGTCCCAGCTAGACGACTCCATGTTAATTTTTCATCTTGACTTGGGGACCCCCTGCATGCGCTCACTTTATAGGAATGATCCCCAGTCATTTTGATTTGAAAATATCTACGTTTTAAAGCACAGGGTTTTGATTTTTTTAAGAAGCTGTCGGTGACGTGAGTTATCACTGGCCTTAGCCTGCTTGCCCCACAACCCAGATGTGGTCCTCATGGGAGTCTCTGGAGCTGAGAACAGGTGCATGCTCACCTTCAGAGTGAGCTGGGAATAGAAACGGAAAGGAAGTTTATGCCAGGCTTGAGGGAAACGGCGAAAAATTGCACATTCTACAGACAGTTTTGCATTTCAACGGATACTTGGTATCACCCGCCTGTCACTCCACAACCAGGGGCTGCAGGTCCCAAGCACCAAATCTACCCATGCCACGCCCCTGCGCGTCACGCCCCACCCACCGCCTCCCGGTGTCCACCGCCTCCTCTGACTCGGGCCCCGCCCCGTCGCCCCGCCCCACTCCGCCCCCGAGCCCCGCCCACCTCCCTGGATTCCCGCGCGGCCTCTAGCGGGGAGCACTGTTCCTCCCGCACCCGGAAGCGGATCCCGGAGCGAGGGTCGGCGCGCAGCGCGTGAGTTCCCTGTGCAGTGGCCACGTCTCCTCGGGAGAGCGGGGTCGGTCTGCGGCAGCGGCGCCCGTACGGAGCCCAGCGGGTGTCGGGCTCGGCCGCGTGGACGCCCCGCGCAGGGCCGCTCCCTCCCTGCCCAGGGCTGCCCACCGGAGCTCGCGGGCCTGAGCTCTGCACGCCCCGCCCTGCCGTCAGCTGGCCCTGTCCTCCCACCTGGCCCTGCCCTCCTCGGTCATGTCTTCACCTGGCCCTGTCCTCAGGGGACTGTGTCCTCACCCAGCTATGTCTCCTGGTCTGACCTTGTCCTCCTCACCTGCCCTGTCCTCACACAACCCTGTCTTCTGCCGCTGGCCATGTCCTTACCTGACTTTATCCTACCACCTGGTCCTGCTCTCACCTGACCCTGTCTGCCTGGCCCTGACCTACACACCTGACCCTGTCCTCCTTGACCGGTTGTCCATTTGCATGTTTTCCCTCCACACTCGCCTTCCACTCTGCAAGAGGTGACCAGGGCCATGTGGTGACTTCCAGGGTTCTCACGCCGCAGATTCCACCCCTTCCCTGTATGTGTGGGCACTGGGCTCAGGAGAAAGAGATGGACTGCAAATGAGACAAAGGAGAAAACAAAGAGACTCTTATGCAGATGGCGAGATAGAGGATGGCCAGGGAGGTGCAGAGGCCACAAGAGTGAATGAAGAAGCGATAAACAGCAGAGAGAGAAGCAAACGGAGACATCTAGAATGTCAGTCTCCAGAGAGGTGAAGGACAGCCACATAGGGAAAAGTACAGTACAGGGGAAGGACCTCAGGGTCTCTAGAAAGTGAAGTACATAGGTAAAGGGACAGAATGGGGAGGGACCTCAGGGTCTCCAGAGAGATGAAGGACACAGGGAAAGGACAGAATGGGGAGGGACCTCAGACAGAGCATGGGAGCAGAGGACAGATTATCTGCAGGCATGGCAGAGGGCAGCTGTGGTACTGGGACAAGAAAAGGGGTAGCAGGTGACAAGGGGAGTCCAGAGGAGCACTTCAGGGAAGAGGCCTAGGGATGCAGCTGTCCAGAGCATGGGGACAGGGGCCTGCAGCAGGCAGGGCGCAGGAGAGAGTGGATGGGGACGAGAGATAGAAATGTGGAGATTGGGGACAATCAGGAGACTGGGCAGGAAGGCTGACAAGAGGTGAAAGGAGCTGCAGGAATGGGGAAGATGAGGTGGAGAGGAGGAGTAGAGGGAGGAGGGGAGGAAAGCAGGAGAGGACAGGGACACAAGTGAGCAGGAGCCCCCGGTGGGGTGGTGAGGAGCAGACCAGAGGGAGGAAAGCCTTGCAGACTGCTATCTGTGAGGCTGCGGGTTGTAACGTTGTTGGGGTCACAGGATGGCTCCCTTGTGCAGCCCGAAGGCGCTGACTGAGCTCAGTGTGTTGAGGTCACCCTCCCTTTCCCTGATGTGTGGTGTCGTGTGGGGAGTGTATGAGATAGAAAGGACAATCAGTGTTTTCCCTTTTGTCATGCTGAATGCAGCAGTGACCACTCAGCACAGAGTTCTTCACCCCAGTCACCTAAATGTGTGGGGATTTCTCCCCAACAGCAAAGGGTTTCTGTGCCACCTGCCAAGTTAGCGTTCTGTAATGACATTGAAATCTGGCAGTTGCCAGCCTTAATAATACTTAAGGTTGATTCTCTTCTGTGTGCAGCATTGAGTACCAGCTCTGTGTCCTCCATCCTGAGGGCTGAGAGTAGCCTGAGATCCCAGTGGAGTGAGGGGGGCTGTGCTGTGGTTCAGTTTGATCAGGGCCAGGCTGTACCCTGAAGGGGAGCCCAGTGCTTCCCAGCTCTCCGCTGCTGTGGCCTGTGTGTGGGTTCACCAGCAGGGAAACCTGGCCCAAAGAAAGGAGTCACAGAAGTCTCCTGAGGGCCTTCCTGCAGGAGTTTACTGTGCCTGGGTCTCCCTGGTGCAGCGGGCAGCCAGGGACCATCTTCCCACATGTTGAGGTCCTCCCTGTGTGTGTGGCTGTGGCACGGGAAGGTGGTGTGTTGCCTTAAACAGTATGTCTCCGCCATCCAGGATTGACTTCTGAAGACTCATGTGACCTGAGGAAGTGGCCCTGAAGGGGAGGAGGAAAGAAAAGGAGTCAGCAATGGCTGTCACTGAGGTACAGTGATGTTCTCAGGTGGTCCTGAGTCCCTTCTGCAGTGCTGGGAGTGGGAGTTGCTGTCCTCATGTGACTTTGCAGCCTCCTGCCTGACAGGCGTGCCTGCACTCCCTGGCCTCCCTCCGCCCCTCTCCTGTGCACTTAGGTTTCATTTCACTGTGACCTGATGGCAGGGAACCCCTGAGCAGGAGCCACTGGGCGTGGTCCTGGGAATCCTCTGTGCGCATGCTGCTTGGCTCTTTGTTTCCTTCCTTTTGCTTCTGTTTCTTTAGTTGGCTTTTTTCCTCTTGAGGTGCATAGTTGACCTGTTTCTTCTCCTTGTTGTAAAGTTTCACTACCCTAACACCCTCCTTTGGTTTTTCTCTTCACTGCTCTTCACGAGTTTTGTTTGCTGTATTTGTTTTCATCTTGCTTTTGTTCCAGATATTTTCTAAATCTTTTTTAAGTTGCTACCATTGGTTGCTTAAGAATGAGGTGTTTTATTTCCCCATGTCTGGAGGTGTTAATTTTTATTCTGTATTTATTCTGTTGTGCACAGGGACAAAATTGGCGTTTGTTCAATCTTTTGAAACTGAATTTTAAGATTTGTGACCTAATCTATCTCAACAGAAAAGCTAAATAGAGCTGGGTAGCGGCTTAGTGGTTAAGCATCTGGTGACAGTTCCCCAAAACAACAACAAAAAAAGCTGGCAGCGTCACTCAGTGGTGAGCACCGGAGGTCAGTCCCCGGTACCATCAATAAGTTTTATGGTATTTAAAGTGAGGCGTCTACCTCAGCCTTGCCCCAGGCCTCCGGTTGGTTCTGTGCTGGGCTGTGAACGTGCTGCCCGTAGTGGGGCACCTTCCTGTGCCTGCCCCTGCCCGTGCTCCTGCAGTGGCCTGTCCTGCAGCTCCGTGCTGCTGCCCTGGACCCGCTGCACACCCCTCCCTCAGGAGGCCTGCTGTCGGTGTTCCCTGCACAGTCTCTCCCTCAGTCTCTGGTTGCTCAGCTTCAGCTCTGATTCCAGGACACCTGGGTTACACTTCCTGAACCAAATTGAATTTTTTTTGGTTTTTGGCACCAGGGATTGAACTCAGGGGCACTTGACCACTGAGCCACATCCCCAGCCCTATTTTGTGTTTTATGTAGAGACAGGGTCTCCCTGAGTTGCTTAGCGCCTCGCTATTGCTGAGACTGGCTTTGAACTTGCAATTCTCCCAAAGTGCTGGGATTACAGGCGTGCGCCACCGCACCCAGCTTCGGGTCTAGTTTCCTAGTGTGTCTACAACATGGTTGATTGTGCGCACGGGAGCCTTTCTTCCTCTTCTGGGCTGTTCTGTCTGATAAGTTAGTGGGTGTAGTAAAGTATTTAGGAAAACGTGTGCACATGGGAGTGTCACCATCCAAATTGCTGCCCTTGCGGTCCTAACTGTGCTGGTGAGATTCTGCCGTTGTCTAGCCAGAGTGGACTTTTCTTCTCAGGACACAGGCCATGCTCTAGGTCACCTACACCCTGAGCATCACCTGTTGTGTGCTACACAGTATCTCTGCTCATAGACGCCTATGTTCTTCTTCCTTTTGCATGCTACTTTTTTTCTTTTTGGTTTTTGGTTCCAGGTATTGAACCCAAGGCCTTGTGCATGAGAGGCAAGCACTCTACCAGATGAGCTATATCCCAAGCCCTTGCATATTAGTTTGTATTTCCTTTTTTTTTTTTTTTTTTTAATTGGGAATTGAACCCAGGGACCTCAACTATTGAATTACATCGCCAGTCCCCACCTCATCGCTTTTTTTCTTTAAGAAGGGCTTTGCTAAGTTGCTGAGGAGTTGAACTTGTGATCCTCCTGCTTCAGCATCTTGGGTCTGGTATTACAGTTGTGCACCACTGTGCCCAGATACTATGTTTCTTGTGTTGTCCACAAGGGAGAAATCTGTACAGATTTAGGGAGTACCATGTCTAAAGGAAAAGTATAATAAAACACAGCTAGGGAGCTAGACATGCTCAAAACACCAGAACACGTGAGAACATAGGAAAACCAAGCTCAGTTTCTCCTTGTATACACTCTGCACTCAGAAAGCTTCTGTAATCCCAGATGAGGGAGGGTTTTTCCCCACACACCAAGCAAGCAGTTCTTCGAGGGCACCTGGTCATTGCACCTAATCCTGATACTGTCCATGTAGATACGTGGTGGATTCCCAGCAGCTGAGGTCGCCGTTCAACACAGGTGTGCCCTTTTCAGATGCCAATCTTAGGCAAAGTACGGCCTGTGATTCAGGATGACCTGCTGTAAATGGCATTTCCTTCATCCCATCCTCACATTTAAAAAGTGGTTAGAGTGCTTCAAAATTGTGAGGCACTTGACTGGCATTTGCCTCTGTTGTAACACATGTTCAGAAGCCTACAGGTGACCGTGCAGATGGAAGAAGGGCACAGGCTGAGGTGTGGGGCAGAGTGGAGCTCACCTGCCTTTTCTTGGTGCGCCACTCTCCAGGAACCTCCACCCATGCGTTGATGTGAACACCCTTCAACCCTGTCCTGTTGAGTTTTTATGGAGGCTCCATTGCACAAGCAGGATTGATTACATCATGGGTGTTGGTGGTCACCTGGGACTTCAGCCCCTCTCCCTTCCCTGGAGGTTAGGTGGCAGGACTGGGTGTTACAACTGCCTCTCCTGCTGAGGCTTTCTGGGGAGCAGCCCCTTCCTGAAGCTCTTTAGGGGCCTCCAGCCACCATTCTTCTCACTAGCATAGAAACCTTTCTTAGCACTCCAGGGATTCCAGGTAAGCTACATATCAGCAAACAGGTAAATACCAAATGTGCATTTTATTCCTCACAGTACAGATCTCACTGACTTCAATCAGTTGGATGCTTACAGTTCTCCACCTCTCTTATTTATTTTCAATTTACTTATTTGCAGTAATGGGATTGAACCTAGGTCCCCTCCACTATTACATCCCTACGTCTTATGTTCTTCATTTTCAGACAGGATCTTGCTACGTTTCCCAGTCTGGCCTTCAATTTACAATGTTCCCACCTCAGCCTGAGGATTAGCTGGGTTACAAGCATGTGCCACCATGCCTGGCCACTGTGGTTCACATTTTGCTTAAAGATTATTACTGTGCCCTCTATGAAACCTGTTTTTATTTCAGGGTCTGCTGACCTTCAGGGATGTGGCCATTGAATTCTCCCAGGAGGAGTGGAAGTGCCTGGGCCCTGCTCAGAGGGCTTTGTACAGGGAGGTGATGCTGGAGACCTACAGGAACCTGGTTTCCCTGGGTGAGCTGGACTTCCCCCTGAGGCCAGTGTCTGCCCTGCATATCTTTGCATTTTTCTTTGTCTTTAGGATCCTCTGCATTGACTGACTAAAGGTCGGTTGCCTGTGACATGGAAGCTCCACAGTGTGGCCTCTGCACCTTGTCTGTCCCCTTTCTTCAGATGTTCTGCCCCTTCATGATACCACAGTGGTGGTTGCAGAGCAGAAGTACACATAAGGCCCTTGGCTGACTCTTAAAATATCCAGTTCCCTGTTTTCTGTCCCTGTGCTTTGATTCGGTGGTTTGGAAGAGAGGTAGACATCTACACATTATAGTGAAATATTTTCCGTGTCCCTCTGTACTGTCCTCTTTCTCATGTACACATAGGACTGGATTGTGGAAAAGCCACAGTGCCTCACCTGCCTTTCTCTTTATAAGCAGGAATGTGTCCGTTAGACCTCAGTGTCGTCTCCTTGTTGGAGCACGGGGTGGAGCCCTGGCCTGTGCATGGCCGAGTGGAAACATGCAGAAGGCCACATGGGTGGGCCTGTGTGGCAGGTGTGAAAGCAGGTGAGAGCTCACGGGGGCAGAGAGGCAGCTCCAGTTAAGCAGTGTGGAGCTCTGGCCATGGGAGGGTTGGAGCAAAGGTGAAGTTCATTTCCTGGGCTTTACATCAAGGAATGGATGTCAAGCTCCATCTCCCCTTGTTCTCCTCTCTCCCGCTCTTATTCTCCCTCCTCTATACTAAACGTTCTTCTATGTGTACATAAAGGTGAAATTCTCTTTGGTATCTGTACATATGAATGTAACATGATTTTGTTAAATTTGTTCCATTTTTCTTCCCATTTCTTCCTCCCTCCATCTTGTTCTCCTCCTCCACTGATATTCTGTGTATCTTTATGATATATGGTCACCTCCTCAACCACCTTTTCTCCCTTATTTTTCTCTAGTTTTTACATAGGAGAGCAACTGTTTGACCCCTCATTTTTTTTGTTTTTTTGGGTGCTGGGGATTGAACCCAGGGGCACTCAACCACTGAGCCACATCCCCAGCCCTGTTTTGTGTTGTTATGTAGAGACAGGGTCTCACTGAGTTGCTTAGTGCCTTGCTATTGCTGAGGCTGGCTTTGAACTTGCAATTCTCCTGACTTAACCTCCCAAAGTGCTGGGATTACAGGTGTGTGCCACCGTGCCTGGCTGACCCTTAATTTTTTTTTTTTTTTTTGGTTCTGGAAATTGAACTCGGGCATTTGACCACTAAGCCACATCCCCAGTCCTATTTTGTGTTTTATGTAGAGACAGGGTCTCACTGAGTTTCTAAGTTGAGAGGCTGGCTTTGAACTCATGATTCTCCTGTCTCAGCCTCCCTAAGTGCTGGGATTAGAAGCTTGCGCCACCGCGCCCGGCTTGACCCTTAATTTTTGTGTCTGGCTTATTTCACTTAGCATGATGTTCTCCATTTCTATTCACCAACCAGCGCCATTATTTTAGTCTTCTTTTACCTCTGGGTTTTTTAAAATCAGTGCTGTGAATTAGTTAAGAATGTCACATATTTCATACTAAAGACTCACAGTTTCCTTTGTTTAATAATATTTGTCCGCCTTCTCTCATGATTATGATGAAGTGGTCCTTTTCCTGTCTCTTCACATCCACATATTGTTAGAAATCCAAAAGACTTGTTTGCATAAACCATAGCAGTTTTTTTCTCACAGTTGGAGGCCTGCAAAGTTTAAGATCAAGGTCCCCAGCCGGGTGTGGTGGTGCAAGCCTGTAATCCCAGCACTTTGGGAGGCTGAGACAGGAGAATCGCGAGTTCAAAGCCAGCCTCAGCAATGGCGAGGCACTAAGCAACTCAGTGAGACCCTGTCTCTACATAAAACACAAAATAGGGCTGGGGATGTGGCTCAGTGGTCGAGCACCCCTGAGTTCAATCTCCAGTACCAAAAAAAAAAGATCAAGGTCCCCATTGAATTAGTTGATATAGCATGAGTGTTTTGGTCAGGGTTTATTCAAAACTAAGTTTTCGTGTTAAAACATTGGATTACATGTAATCAGACTTTCCTTCTCTAAAAGTCCTATTCTATCTATTTTTCGTTAACAATAAAAATCATAATCATAAGCCCCATAACTGTTTTCAATATCAGTATTACTTTTGGTATAACATTATATATTTCAGTGTAAGATACATATTTACCTTCTGTGTCTTATAGACATTGCTCCAGAACATGTCATCAAGGAATTTCCACCCAAATGGAACAGGAGTATGGGAGGAATATTCCCCACAGTGACACTGAAAACACATGAAAGCTGTGCCATTGAAGGATCATGCTTCAGGGAAACCTGGAAAAGTACCTTGGACTTAGAGTGTCATTGGAACAATATAGGAAGACATTACACAGGATTTTCTATGACTGAAGAAGAAAATCCCCCTTGTTGCAGAGGTGAACATGGAGGAGGGGATGCAGGGAAGACGCTCATGAACAGTTGGCTTGGATTGAGCTTTCAGTCACTTATGCCTGAACCACAGCCCTTTCAAGATGAATGTAACCTTCATAAATGGGTTGAAAATGAGCAGACTATCCAGAGTGTTTCTTTGCTGAGAGCCCACCAAAGGATTCCTGCTAGTGTCAAGACAAACATTTGTCATAAATATGAACATGATTTTATAGATTCTTGTTTATTTATACAGGTACCAGAAACAGACATTCTTCCAACAGCTCAGAAATGTAATGAGTTTGGAAAATCCTTTAATCAAGGATCACACCACACTATACATCAGACATTGCAGACTGGAGAGAAACAGTTTATGTGTGATATATGTGGCAAAGTCTTCAATCAAAAATCGAACCTTACAAGCCATCATAGAATTCATACTGGAGAGAAACCTTACAAGTGTAACGAATGTGGGAAGGTCTTCAATCATATTTCACACCTTGTACAACATCGGAGAATCCACACTGGAGAGAAACCTTTCAGATGTGATGAGTGTGGCAAAGTCTTCAGTCACAAGTCCTACCTGGCAAACCACCAGAGAATTCACACTGGGGAGAAGCCTTACAAGTGCGATGCATGTGGCAAGGTCTTCAGTCAGATTTCACACCTGGCAAGTCATCGTAGAATCCACACTGGAGAGAAACCTTTCAAATGTGAAGAATGTGGGAAGGACTTCCACCAGGTTTCACACCTTGCACAACATCGGACAATTCATACTGGAGAGAAACCTTTCAAATGTAATGAGTGTGGCAAGGTCTTCAGTCGCAACTCATACCTCATTCAACATCTGATAATCCACACTGGGGAGAAACCATACAGATGCAGTGAGTGCGGCAAGGTCTTCAGTCACATTTCACACCTTGCACAACATCGGAGAATCCACACTGGAGAGAAGCCTTACAAATGCAATGAGTGTGGCAGTGTTTTCAGTCACAAGTCTTCCCTAGCAAATCATCAAAGAATCCACACCGGAGAGAAACCTTTCAAATGCAGTGAGTGTGGCAAGGTCTTCAGCCGCAACTCATACCTAGCAGAACATCTGATCATGCATACTGGGGAGAAGCCTTACAAATGCAGTGAATGTGGCAAGGTGTTCAGTCGCAATTCACATCTTGCATGTCATCGCAGAATCCATACTGGGGAGAAACCTTACAAATGTAATGACTGTGGGAAGGTCTTCAGTCAAAATTCATACCTGGCATGTCATCGCAGAATCCACACTGGGGAGAGACCTTACAAATGTAATGACTGTGGCAAGGTCTTCGGTCTGAATTCATCCCTAGCACATCACCGCAGGATCCATACTGGAGAGAAGCCTTAGGGATAGTGGGGCTCACTTGTCATCCCAGCTACTTCAGAAAGAGGGAGGAGGGCGGGAAGTACAAATCCAGTCTGGATATAATGGTGAGACTCCGAATTAAAGGCTAGGATGTACCTAAGTGGTAAAATGATCATCTAGCATGTTTGAGTCCGTAGGTTCAATCCTCAGACCCCCAAAGAGGAAAAACACAATGCAATGAATGTGTTGAGATCTTCAGTCAGATTGGCATCTTGCATACCAAGCATTTATGGTGGAGAGAAACCCTATGAATGTGATGAGGGTGGCAAAGCCTGCAGGGTGCATCACATTCAATTACACAAGTGAGTCTTTTGAATTTGAAGGTAAATTATGACATATTCTTCCTTTTATTCTTACCTCATTGAACATCCTCAGATGCTTTCTCTCACTCTGATTTTTCTGAGAATCATGAAGCTTACATGCCCCAGCACTTGCAGGAGGCGCTGCAGCTGGGAGTCCCAGAGTTTCACGCTAATTCTCAATCAGATGCACCGAACCACAGATGGCATTTCCTGAAGACAACCCCAAGCTATCAGCAGAGAACTTAAGTGCATACACAAGGGTGGTATACCCCACAAAGGGATTTACAGAGGAGCATCCCACTGACACCAACCACTGCCCAGTGTGCCCAGATGAAAACCCACCTACCTGTGACACACAGGCCACATAGCATCACATCAACCTGACTACAGTACCTCTACCTTACACCACTGTACCCTGCATGCTCCAAAGTACACATGGGGGAGCCCACATTTGATCTGACAGTGCTGGACTCAGATTCTCCAGGAGAACACAAAACTGCACCCCCTAACAGGGTAACCTGACCAAGTCACAGACAATTCAGGACTGTCTCCTCTGACTCACCAGAAAGCTAGTAGATACCTGGACACATCAAAGATCAGAGGGGCCTCCTAGAATTCTATCCGAGGTGAGCTGGTGTGATCACTACCTCCACACCAAGGAACAAGGAGTGCTGGACACCTTTAAAACGTCCCAAATCCTGATAGAATCCAAATCAGGAAGATCCAAGAATACGTCCCACTTTGACATGGAATATCATAAATACCTCTAACATAATTTTTATCTTGCTGATACTGCTTTTCATATTCAAACAACATGTTCCATTATTTGGTATTGCAGCCCTAACCCCAATTAATTGTATTTCCTGTTTTAAAACGTTAACTGGAAGCATTATATCTTTGCTTTATTAACGTAGGTTTATACTTGCTCTTCTTAATCTCACATTTTCCTCTTGTATTACTTACTCCTGTCTCAAATAACCTCCCATTATTTCAGTTTTTTTACCTTAGTTTGTTTAACATTGTTTTTTTTTTTTTTTTTTTTTTTTTTTTTTTGGCGGGGTGGGGTGGGGACCAGGGATTGAACTCTGGGCAGTCTACCACTGAGTCACATCCCCAGCCTAATTTTGTATTTTATTTAGAGACAGGGTCTCACTGAGTAGCTTAGTGCCTCACTTTTCCTGAGGCTGGCTTTGAACTCGTGATCCTCCTGCCTCAGCCTCCTGAGTCGCTGGGATTACAGGGCATGTACCACCACACCTGGTTTAGTTTGTGTATTTTATCTTTTCTTCTTTGTTCATTTTTTTCTTCTCTCCATTTTAGCCCTTATAGAATATGATAGTGGTTTTACTCTTTAAGAACTACTTTCTCAATCTCCTGAAGAACACTGCTATGGACTGGAAAAAAATATTTGTGAGCCCTCTCTGGCAGGGGATTAATATTCATATTATATAAAAAAAACTCAAAAAAAGCTTACCACCAAAAAATAAAGAATAAATCTTCACAAGAACCAAAGAGACATTTCTCAAAAGAAGAAATAGTCAATAAATGTATGAAAAAAATTTGAACATGACTAACAATCTGGGAAATGCAAATCAAAACCACATTTATCCTCACTGCAGTTAGAATGGCAATCACCAAGATTACAACTAATGATAAATGCAGACAAGGATGTTAAAGAAAGGTACATTTGTATTTTTGATGGGACTGCAAGTTAGAATGACCACTTTGGAAAGCAGTGTGAAGATTCCTCATAAGACGAGTAATGGAACCACCGTATGACCCAGCTATTCCACTCCTCAGTGATTATCCAAGAGAACTAAAATCAGTATACCACAGTGATTCTTTTATATCAATGTTTATAGCAATGTGATTCACAATAGCCAAGTTATGGAACCAGCTTGAATGCCTATCAAAAGATGAATGGATAAAGAATATGAATATATAGTGTATATATTCACTTTTTATATGTAAAGTATATATTGCACCTTTGTACACAATATATAGAAAATAAATATATTGTGTATACACACATAATGGAGTTCTACTGAGCCATAAAGAGGAAAAATTATGGCATTTGTTTGCAAATGCACAGAACTGGAAAACATCATGCTATGTGAAATAAGCCAGACTCAGAAAGTCAAGGGTTGACTTTTTTTTCTGCCCTATGCAGAAGCTAGAGTAATACAAGGGCAAAAAGGGAGGTTTCCATGAAAATGCAATGGAGAACATTAGAGTGGAGGAAGGGAACTGGATGAGGAAGGACAGGAAAAGGGAAAATGTATTGAATACAATTAACCAAATTACATTATGTATACATGAATACGTGATGGTGAATTTCACCTTTATGTATATAAAGCACCAATTAAAAAATAACTAAATAGAAGGAAGACCAATAGAGTAGATAAAGCAACACAGGGATGAAGATAGGAGGAAAAGAAGGTCTAGAGATGAAATGGAACAGATGATATTACATGCATTTATGATTACGTCAGAATGAACCACATTATTCCATGAAACTATAATACATTAATAAAAACATTTTAAAAAATGGTTTTTCCCACATATTTACATCTCAGGATGACACTGGATTACTCACCAGACTCGTTCTGTTTACTGGGATGGTGCTCAGTGCAGGAGCCTCTGTGACCAGGACGTGTGCTGAAGGGAGGCAGCCAGCTCCTGAGATAGACGTCTGTGACTGCGGCTTCCCCACCCTCTGACCTGCAGTTCTCACTGTGTCTGTAGGGGGAATAGGCATGCAGGCTTGGGGAGCTGAGAACACTGCTGAAAACTTTTCCCAAGGGGATCCTGGAGTATTGGGAGAGGCTCTTACTTATCCCTGATCCCTGCAGGCAGGCAGGAGGTCACGTGGAGATGACAGGGAATTCGGAGTTCTTTCATGGGAGCAACTGGCAGCAAGCTATACATATCCCATTGGATTCCTTGCTTTCCTGAGAAGTTTTCTACCCCAAATGTAGTTAAGTTTAATTCTTTACTTCACTATCATTTAGACTATTACAAGGTAAGTGGCATTTGACAAAATACCTGGGAAGGATTGTAAAACACACGACAAAGGAAGAACACGATGTCAAGAGTTCAACTGGGAATGTATTGCACTCATCTGCCCACGTTCAAGTCAGGTAATTTGGACTCATTTGCACAATTTATTGCCAACTAATGCCAAAATTTTGTGGATGAATATACTGTATCCTTACTGATGCCATTAGTGAATGGAGGGAGAAACACAATCACATCCATACAAAAATGTCCCCTCAAAAAGACAGCAGCAGGAGCAGATGGTTCAACAGGCCAGATCTATCATGTCTGTAAGTATCAGATTTCCCAGAGCTGCTAACATCAGCTCAACAGCCTCAAGGGGTGACCACAGAAAAGGAGCCCTTTCTGGTTTTTGTAATCCCTCCAAGCCTGCAAGGACAAGAGTTACAGTGAACCATCTTACTAAATTCTGCAAGATTTCCCACCCAGGCTGAGTCCTGTGGCAGGAAGGTGAAAGCTATAAGCCCAGTGGAAACAAGAGCACTAATAGAAAGAGGAATGAATTACTAATCTCTGACCTGCCTGATGACCCCATCCTCCTGACCTCAATACTGTCCCTCCTGAGTGCACCCCACCTTCCCCTTTGGGTCTCTGACCATTCTGTAGACCCAGTGAAACCACCTCCTGAAGCCTGCACTTGCGACAACCCCTTCCCTCCCCCATGTGATGATTCAAGTCTTCTACACCCAGCTCTGCTGCACCCTTTGGTTCCCTCCCTTTGCACATTCTTCTGTTGACCTCAGGGGACACTCCTAGCCTTCCATGACTTCCTCCACTTTCTTCTTCATGGATCCATATCCACCTTCATTCCAGTGTCCTTAACCTAATTCTTGTGTCCTTGGAGGTCCTCCTTTCACAACTTAGTCCTCAAATGCTGGGTGGCATCTATCAGCATGTCACTGTCCCCACCCCACACTGATCTCTTTCCTCCTGGTCCTTCACTGTCTTCCCCACCTCACACCATCCTTGGAAGCTGTTATGTCTTCCTTTCCCAAACACCAGCCTTGACCCCCTTCAACCTCTCTATCTCACTACTCCCAGGACATTGACACCTCACCAATAAGCTGTAGTAGGTTTGGGTTTTATAAAAATTCTGACAGGAGACAGATTGGAGGCCCTGATGAGAGGAAGGCCAGTTCCCCTTCTAGATGAGCTGATAGAGTCCACATTCAAACCACTTCCCCAACTGGCTCTCACTTGGGTGGTTACTGGACACCACACAAATTGCCAGAGGGCCAGTACCAGACAGCAAGAGACAGTTCCCAAGTATCAGCGCCTATGATATTCACATTAATCAACCCACAGGGTGCTGGCAACCCAAGCAAACCTCACTCTGCTTCTGCTGCCCAGCTTGCTGCCACCGTCTCTTCCATACCACCTGGGTAGTCCCCTGGAACCTGCTCGCTTTGCAGCTGCAGATAGAGAAGGTTTCTATATTTCTCCTATCCACATGACTGTGGTGTGTCCATCAAAACAGTCTTCCAATCTTACGCAGTGTTGCATCCAACCACAATGGTCCCCAAGGAGAGCAGCCCAGACGACTCTGCAGAAGCAGAAAAGTTTATTGAGGAAATAGGTACACAGACCAATCTGTGTACCTAATCGATTGAGGTCAGCTCTCCTTTCCTTCAGAGAGTGACTCCAAAATGAGGGTTCCAGAGGTCATTAGAGGGTGGGCCAGTTACATGAGTTGGGAAAGCAGGACTTGGCAAATATTCAACCTACAGTTATTTACTGTTCAACCATCATGGCACCACCTATGTGCCCCTGTCAGTTCCTGGAACTTTAGATTACTGGCCAGGGGATCTAGCAGCTTGTGGTTTGACCTCACCCATGAGAAGCAAGCATAGCGTTAAATCACAGAAGCACAAAAAGCAGGTTAGCAGATAGCAAGCCTGAGTCAGAGTGACTCCATTTTGAGTTTGGATTTTACAACAGAACCCCTTCACTGTGTTCTAAAGTCCCTTGTGAATATTGTGTCCTGGATCTTTTACCCGCTCCTGTCCTGCACCCACTTCAGCCCAAAGTCATCATCTCTACATCCTTTGTTCCCATAACTGATGTACCATAGAAACCACAGACAAAAGATGTTTTATTCCCTCTACTAAATTGCAAACTATGCACATCAAGACCTCAAGCTACCCAGTGTATTTTAGAAACACCAGACCCTGCAGCCTGTGCAGCTGCCCACCGCCATTTCTCTCCCTCCTCATTGTCCCACTCCCTAAACCCAAGGCCCTGTGCACCCCCTAACCTGGTGACATCTGGACTCCACACTCCCCTCACCCTATCACACTCAGTCACACCTGCACACTCTCCAGCCTTCTCATGACATCACATAACTGAAGTTAGAACACTGTTCAAATGCTGCGCATGCAAAACACTGTCCTGGTGTCACCTGGTCGTGGAGGGGAGAAGCAATGTAAAGGGCAGGCTGACGACCCGTATTCTGGCAGTCATAGGCTGGAGGTGTGCACAGCTTTATAGATGGCAAAGCTACTGTGAACACAACAGGTGACTGGGAGAGAGAGAGAGGAGCTGAGTGTTGGTGTCTGCACTTCAAGTGTGAATGCAGAAACGAGGTCACTATGAGATCAGGGAAGGCCTGTGTGTGTAAGCATTTGAGCATGTGAGTGCACATTAATGAGGCTGCATGTGTGTGTGTGCACGCACACGTGTGTGTGTATGCACACGTGTGTGTGTTTGGGAAGCGTGTGATGAGGCATATGGCTCTACAACTTGACTTGCAGACAGAGCACGTTCTGAAGACTTAGTGAATGCAAAAGTATTGTTGGTAGGTTGAGGGAGAAACAAGTAACCAACTCACCAGAATGTGCCAATGATCGTAATAACTCCATAGGATGGAGTCGCCGTCTCTTTAAATATCTCTCTGCCCTTCTCTGGCTCTACCAAGTGGTAGAGATACTCACACGATCCCACTGCTTCCTGGTCCTGTCCGTGCTGTATGAAATGTAGATTCCCAGCTAGACATGCTCACTTTGCTGTAAGGGAGCCTTCAGCAGACACGAGGAGGTGGGCTGAAGAGGAAAATTAGTCTTTCCCAAGTGAGATCAGGCCTTTGCCTTTAGCTGCTGAGAGGTGGTCTCCAGGCCTTGAAATGTGATACCTGAAGGGAGGTGATGAGTTTGCCTGGGGTTGGTCACCAGGCTCTCCACTGATGTAAACTGTGCTGGGTTTGGGCTTCTGCCTCGAATGCCAGCCTCATGAAGAGTTGAGGCTACACCCAATTACATGGACGGTGTGCGGCAGGCTCCAGAGCAGCCCTGGGCACCAGTGCTTAGGTGAGCTGCCCTTGCTCACAGTATTCAGGATGGTGTCTCATATGGTGGGGAAGCAGTGCATGGTGACCCCACAGCGAGGATGACAGGAAGCTCCACACTGGGCACCTCCCCTGGGCTCTGCCTATCAGCGTCTTCCCTAGGCTGACTGTAACCTGTATCCCTTCCCCTCAGTGAACCTAAACAGGAGCCTGACTGACTCCTGTGAGGCATGAGTTCCTTAAATGATTTTGTGACTCTTGTGAACTCCTGGACTTGCAAATGGTCAGAAGTGATGGTGAACCTGTGTGGCCGGTGCCCTGAAGCCTCTCAGTTGGCAATGGATAGAGGATTTATGTCAAACAATCAGGAGCAAAGGTTTGAGTTTTCACCATTACATTTTACATTCATTCATTATTTACATACCTATGGGTTCCTATTTTCTTGGCAAACACAAGTGTAGATAATTTGGATCACCATCCATTGCTATTGGGTTGATGTTGTTAGCAGTGCTATTAATAATTACTTGGAAGTGGATTGTCTTTAAGTGTAAGCATATATTTGATCACATCAGTCATCAAATATAAACAATGCAAAAATTGTTGAGTGTGCTGGAGCACCTCAACTAGCTTTCAATACACACTAATTAAACCCTTTTAGCAAATCACACTCCCCTAGGGCAACTAAACACTACAAGAAATTCACACCATCCTAGGGCAATCATGAGCTCCAAAACATCTCTGGTGCCACATGACTGCTCTTAGCCAAAGAGCAGATGTTGTCCTTGTCTGGTGGATCTCTTCAGGCAGTGACTGGATGTCAGGGAATGGTGGAGTTGATCCAGGGATGGACAGGAGGCAGCCAGTTTCAGTGATGTCCTCAGAGCAAAAGCTCCCAATGTGGCAGGACAAGCAGTTTAAATACAGTTCCAAGTTGATGGTGTGAGATGATGATTGGTTACACCCAATGAAGGTCAATGTCCATTGTTTGTGTCCAGTGAGATAATGTAATTGCAACTGGGCATATTGTTTGCACATGTGCATGGAGCTGTGCTCCCTACCAATTGTAACCAGTCATTGCTAAGCATGCCTATGGCTAGTGCCCCATACAGCCCCTTATCAATTGCAAGCAGGTATGACTAATCATGTCAATGGCTGCTGTTCCTAATGGCCAGCAATGAAGGGAGTCCCGGCATGTCCAAGCATGTCTATGGCATATGCTGCTTTCAATTGACAAGGCAGAATTTGGTAATGTGATGCTTCTTCCTGAGCAATTGAACCCCACAGTCAAACCCCAACCAAAACCCTGTCACTCCTCATTATGAGAATGCGGGAAGGAGGGTCATGTGGAAATTTTCAGCATTCCAACCTGTGCACCTGCAGACTCAGTGGGAGCCTGCACATTTAAGGTGGGCTGAACAGGGATGTGCTTAGCACAGAGGCCAGTCTTCCCTCAGGGCTCTCAGCCATGGACATGACTGGGCTCATAGTTACTTCACAGGTTTTTGTTCCACACTTACTGCTTCTTCCTGATGTCTGACCCCAGAGCTGCCTGTTAATGCTGCTGAGAATCAATAGGCAGCCTGCTCTGGTGCCCTGGTTTTGGAGGAGAGGGATGATTAGACATTTGCTCCATCAACCTGATCCCTTAAGGAAAATACATTTATTCGTGCTTTCTGAAAACTCCTGGAACCAGGGTGCTAGGCATGAAAATGCAAAAATTGGGGCTTTCCCACCCAGACTGAGAGTTCACAGACATTTTAGGGGAAGAAAGACTGCAAAAGGCAGAATCTGGTTTTCTCCCCTGAAAGGCTGAGTAAAGGACTCAGGAAACTTCAGTGCTAGAACAGCAGGGAGATGAGTGGCTCAGGCTCAGCCAAAGCCTTAAGGAGAGTGGGGACTCAAGGCCCAGCAGCCTGAGGGATGGAGGTTTTCGGATATCCCTCTCTTTCTGATTATTAGCACAAAAAGACCGGGAAGAATGCAAACTTCACAGATGATTTCAGCCTTTATTCAGGAACAAGACTATACCTATGAGGATGGACCCACTTTCCTAGTGGAAAATGAGCCACTGAAAAAAGAAAGGGACAGGACTTATATAGGTTATCCTGGGAGGTGGTCTGGTGAGCATATCAGTTTTCCTAAACATTTAGGAATTTGGAGTTTGTTTCATCAATCAATGAAATGGTCAGTTTTTGTGCTCAGGAATTTGAGCTCTTGTGTTTTTGGCAGGTCAGTGCCTGCAAAATGTTATCACCCAGTGTGGTGAGACACTCCTTCCTGCCTGATGAGCACCAGGAGAACATTTTGGCAGGGAGGTGAAAGCTATTTTCTTTTTCCGTGTTCTCAGGCTACATTATTTTCATTTCCCACGTCTATTACTGACAGTTGGTCCAGCTCTCCTGCATCTTCTCCACACCATGCAAAATACCAACCCCTGGTCCTTCACACCATGTCATCACCCACAGGCTGGTTCTCACAGGCCCTCAGGACAGCAGCATGCTTCCCAGAAATTCACGTGGCAATGTAGTACTCATAATAGGGCCAGTTCATCTCTCTTGTCACTAGTGTGACCAGAACCTTAGTCCAGCATGTTCCTGGGTATTTGCATTTGGCTCATTGACAGTAGAGATAGGACAGCCACTCTCCACCAGAGCACTTAAGTACAGACCGGAGTGCAGATTAGGATCCAGATTACCCTCCCCAGGGGGAAACTGTGACCAACTGCAGGGAGTTCACCTACTCCAGGAACTAACCCCTTGTATTCCATCCTTCTTGCAGTTGGAGTTGACTCTGAAGACTGCACCACATACATGCTGGATGTCTCACTCCTGACCTGCCAGCTGCTGTCTATGCTGGGCTGCTGTCTTCTCCAGCTCTGCCATACATGTCCACTGCGGCTGTACCATGGAGTGCAGGTGCTTCATGCAGTTGAGGTTTGGCGGCTCCTTTAAGAAGAATGGCGAATAACATCTTTCTGAACATGGCCCTGGAAAGTGGTTGCATCATACCCCATGGCTCATCACTGAAACCCAGGTCCTTTCAAGTGCTGGGGACAGGTTCCCTGTGCCCAGGGCTCCACTTCCTGATGCCCCCACTTAATGCTCCTCAGCACATGCTTCAAGTAATGTATCCTGCTGGCTACTCTCCATCTGAGTGTCCCTTCCTAGTGACAAGCTCCATCACCAATGGTTGGATGTGATGACAGCATCAGAGGTCACAATCAGGAGCTCTCACCCTGGGTGTGGTCTGCACTCTCCATACCCCAGCTGCCTGGAGATGAGGCCACAGGGTAGGCCTGGTTCCTGGTCCCAGCATTTCCCTGGAGAGAAAGGGAATGGGGACAGAGAGGAAAGGAGAAAGCATTAGCAAGTTTTATTGTGAAGAACTCAGGGAATCTAGAGTCTAGTGAGACTCACAAACTCTCTGACATCTTTTTTTTTTTTTTTTTTGATAGTGGTGCTAGAGGTCAAACCCAGGGTCTTGCACATGTGAGGCCAGTCTCTACAAACTGAATGACACCCTCAGCCCAAGCACACAATCTCTCTGTAGGTCTCTCAAGTCACAACTCACTCTTTCCTGCACATTCCCTACAACACATTCCTGTCACACACACAACCCCACCATCCCCCACCCATCATGGCAAAGCAACAACCTCTCCTAAACTCCTCAAAACTAATTGTCAAAGTTACTAGCAAGGAACTCATAATGGCCTTAGTAATTAGCAAGTGGGAAGAAAGTTTTTCAGCAGTGTCCTGGGGTCCCCAGGCCTGCACTGCCATTGCCTCTACAGGTGAAATGATAATTGCAGCCCTGAGGGGATGTGAGGTCACAGGAGCACAGACCTTTATCTCAGGGTGCAGCTGCCTCCCTCCCTCCATGCTGGCTGTCAGGACCTCATGCTGAGCCCACCGCCTTGCACATAAGAAGCATGGTGAGTATTTTTTCTTACATGGAGGCAGAGTGGGTAAGGAGGGAAGTTTGAGGAAGTACTCATTTCTGGAAAAGGATTTGGGGTAGAAACAGATCCAGTGCTATGTAGACAAGGGACAGAAACAATTCTTTTGTTATGAACTGAGTTAGTAACAGGAGTTGTGTCCCTGACCTGATGCCAATTCTTCATGGCTCCCAATGTTTTCTTTTTCTTTTTTTTTTTAAATAAAATACCCACTCAGGATGTTTATAGGTAAATAATATTATCAATAGTAAATTCTGGTTTGGAAGGGGCTTAAGGACTGTAGATAGCACCTACTGTGCTCTGCACATTGCTTTAGAAAATCACAGAATAAGTTTTTGAACTGCTACCATATCTGTGTGTGTGATGCCTTCATGCCTATAGTAAAGAATAGGATGGCACTGTAAGGACCACCTCATCCTGTGCAGAAGCACTAACCCAGGAGTGTTTCTGGAATAGAAGATGATCTTCTCCAACTCTACATTACAATCTAGCTAGTACAGACAGGAATCGCATCTCCTCTGAATCCCTCTGCTGGGATGCCTGAGGCAAGACTTCTCTCCCTGCTCGACACACAAGAGAAGGTAACATTATAATGACAAGAACTGGACAGTGGTTGTCAGGACAAAATGAATCTGTGGTATTTCCTCTGGTTTAATAATACTGCAATATTAATCAAAATCCAAGACATTTCTCTGTGTTTTTCATTTCATTCAGCATGAAATTCACAAGCTCCAGCTTCTACTGAGGTATCTCTTGTATTGAAATGTCCTTTATAAATCCTGGGTCATTAATGACAGTTTTACTAATGTAGCTATCATGGCTTAGGAGCTTTTAGCCTGAAATCAGTTAGTACTTCATTTCTACGCTGAATTACTTTATCAGATGTTAGTACTTCATATTTCATCATTTAGGAACCAAGTAATATTTGTGAATAATTCCTTTAAAAATTTCAGTATATTTTTCTTCCAGGAATAAAAAAAGATTTTCTGCTTTGGAATTGTCTTTGTTCAGAGAGGATTTTCTTCCAATAATTTCTTTTAAATAAAAAGAAGCACATCATTGTATAACTTCTACTTTCATTCCTCATGAACAGTTTTACCTCCTTATTTCATTTTCAAATTTCGTTATTAGTGCATTCTACTTACACATAATACTGGGGCTCATTGTGACATAACTGTGTGAGCCTGGTGTACACCTTGCCCCACCTCACTCCCCACTACCTTCCTTCCTCTCCCTCTCCCTCCCCCTGTCCCTGTGTGGAACTGAACCTTGGGTCAGTCTTGCATTCATTAAATCCAACATGGACACAAAGCAATTTCTGGGGGACTGCGTGAACCTTCGTCAGATTGGAATTGCTGGCACAGAGGTTTATATCTGACCCAGTAAGGGGACACCACCAGTTTTTCCACGTTTGCACCAATTTTAACACCCATTGCCAGTTCACAAGTTTCCTGGCCTATCTTCACCACTGCCAAGCGTGGCTTTCCCTACCATTTTTAGATTCTGGCTGGGATGTGCTTATATTGGGGAGTGGTTTAAATAAAGAAACTGAACTTTTCCCCCATGTTTATTATTCATTGAATGATGCCTTTTTTTCCTGAAGGACCTGTTGGAATGGTTTGCCTATTTTATTCTAATGTGCATTCTATAAGATGCATTAGCACTGGATATATCAAACTCACTGCAGCTGTGTATGGCATTATATCGGGGCAATTCTCAATTTTGTGTAACCTAACATGTCATTTCAACCATATGTTTGAGGTGTTTGTGCTGTTTAATACACATTCTCCTACCTAACACCACAGAAAAATTTTTTGTTGTTACACAAATTGAATTCCTTATTTTTAATGTTTAGCTCAAAAATCCTGAGATCTGATTTGTTGTATGGCGTGGATGGTGATTGAAGTTATTTTTCCAATATGACTAGCAAATACCAGTTCATTCTGAAATATTAAATGCTGAATTCTATTTGTTTGCTGTCATTTCTCACGGTCCCTCCCAGGTTAGCATCACCTGATGGTGTGACTTCATTTTTCTATAAAGCACACTGTTAATTCTCCCCATCAACATTTGCATCTTAATATGTTTGCAATCCCACAGACACAGGCAATGAAGCAACTGTAAGGTAGAAAACAGCCCCTTTCTAATTTTCACATCCCCTCTCTAAAAGCCCAAGGCAGTTCCCGCCCCAGGGGGTTCCTCTCCCGAATCTTCCACCTGGGAAACAAAGCCTAACTGCTCAGGTTAGCACATCAAAAGAAGACCGGGACTGCTTATCTGTCCCGCGGATTTTAAAGTGACCAAGCCTTTTAAAGTGACCAATCCCTG
>PVHX01023665.1:0-25311 GCA_004024805.1 Geosciurus inauris
ACACACACACCCCTAGACACACACATACCCACAGACACACACCCCTAGACACACATACACCTTAGGCACACACTCATAGACACACACCCATATACACACACACCATAGACCACACACACACTCCTAGACACACACCCATAGACACACACCATTGACACAGCATAGACACATGCCCGTAGACACATGATATGCATTGTGATACAGTACTGTGCACATGTACAGATTGGTGTGCACACACAGTCATATAGAAACACAGATACATGGCAACATGCAGAAACACGTGATATGCATGTAGCTATGGACTCACAGCGCGCACACACACACACACACACACACACACACACACAGCCCTCATGCCGAGAGCTCTCTGCAGAGGAGCCACTGACCACTGGCTCCCTCCCTCCCTCATAGGTCCCAGGAGAGCTCAGTCGGGCAGTGGCCCTCTGCTCCCAGCCTGAGGACAGGTTGAGGGATGTGGGGTTCTCACTGGCTGGGCCTGTGGCCGTGGAGTCTCAGCACACTTGTCCTGGGAACCAGTGCTCAGGGTGAGCCTCTAGCCAGTGTTCGCTGCACACAGAGCCCTTCTGAGGACCGCGGGGGGCCGTGTCCTGAGACTGCCCACTGCTGAGCGCCTATGGACACCTCTGTTTAGGGTGAGTCCAGTCGCAGTCCTGTGTGGGGCACTGTTCCTATGCTGTGTGGGTTTGGGGTGTCTTCTTCTCCCCGGGTCTGCATAATGCCCTGGGTGCTAATTTGACACTAGCCCCCATACCTGAGGCTGAGCCAGGTGGCACCAGGGGGCTGGGCTGACACAGCTCTGTTGCGTGGAGGAGGGAAGCAGGGCCTTGACATGGGCTCCCTCTCCAGGCCTCAGCAAGAGCAGCACAGGATTGTCCTGGACACTGCGCCAGAGCCACACTCTTTCTCTTAGGGACTTGCCTCCAAACCAGGGCAGGTGTCCCCTCCTGGTTCTTGGTCCAAGGAGACTGGGGATCTTCTGGGTGCAGCAAAGAGGCGGCCATCCTCTGGGGACTGGCTTATCTGCCCTGGCGTCTCCCTGGTCCATCTGTAGTAGCCATGGGCTTTGCCTTCTGCATAGACCCAGAGTGTCACCACCTCGCCATCTCTGCTGTGGCCACCCAGGCTGGGGCCTCCCCGGTGCATGGGCCTTTGGCCTCCCTGGCTCCCTGCTGCCCACCCAGCAGGACACAAGCTCCCTTTTCCACGGGCTGCAGACCTCCATGCCCGCAAACCTCCATTCTCTGCTCAAACCTGCGGATGGGCCTGTGATACCAGGCCTCACCATGGCCAAGGGAACCACAGAGGATGGAGGACAGTCTTGCCTGCATTTCAAAGGCTCCCTGAAGACACCCCCACACTGTTCAAAGCAGCCAGGCATGGGAGGGCCTGGAGGTCTCTGCGTCTGCAGGATGGGACCCCTGGGAATGGGGAACAGGAGCCCTTGCCAGGAGCCGGGACCCGGACTCGCCTAATGAGGGATGTCCTTGTAGGTTGAGGTGATACACAGGACACCGGGGGCCAGAGACCGTGGGGACACCGGGCTCAGGGCACACGGTCATGCAGCCACATTCCCCTGGAGCCACACCTGCTGTCACTTCCACTGTAGCTGCCTCTCCCCAGTGGGGAAACCAAGGCTCAAGGAGGCCACCTTCCTGCCTTGCTCAGGCAGGGGCAGTGGGAGCTGGCCTTGAACTTGCTCTGAGCCGCGCATCCTGCTCATTCACGCTGCATCGGCCTGGGTTGTTTCCCAGGAGGTTATGAGCCGTGCTGTGCCGCCTTACCTCGCTGAGGGTCCTGGGAGGTAAGATAGGGCCTGGGGCCTCTGGCTTAGGCACTGGCAGGCCAGGTTGAGCAGGGCAGGAGGGCTGAGCTGCAGCACCTGAAATTCCACTCAGACCCGCCCTGCTCACCCAGGCCTGCTCTTCACTGGCCTCCGATGCCTGCTGTGTGGGCCGGGCTGACGCCTGTAAGGGAGCCACCCTAGGGAGCCTGTGTGCCTGTGGGTCCACCTGAGGCAGGTACTGTCCCCAGTGAAATCATGGTGCACAGGGGCCGGCATGGCAGGCCTGGCCCTCCACCCAGGCCTCTTCTCTGCTCCCGTCAGCAGGCTCTGCCTGGCTGTTCTCAAAGACCCAAAGGGCAGCAGATGTTCTCCTGCATGCTGGGTGGGAGCAGTGGGCAGGGCGGCAGCAGGTAGGACAGCAGTGGCTGGACTCAGGGGCATGTCCTGCTGGAGCCTCTCTTTCCTGGGGACCTGTGGTCACCTTGAGGCTGGGTAAGACCACCAGCCTATGGTGACAGTGCCATGGGGCTGGTTGCCTGCCCTGGTGGGTGGGTGGCAGAGCCAGTCTCCTGGGCTTTTGCCACCTTTAGGGTGGCCTGGTGCCCAGCACTCACTCTCTAGGAGTGTTGGGGGTGGAGTCTGTCAGCCCTGGTGTTTGGAGCAGTGGTGGGTGGCACGGACTCAGGCTGTGGACACATGGGCCCAGCCTTGTGCCAGGGCCAGCCAGTTGGTCCTCCCCAGGAGGCCTGGCCTGTGGTTTGGGGCTTGCTGAGGGTGGCTTGGGGTGCAGAGAACTCTGAAATTGGGATGGGGTCTGCCCAGATGCCAAGGACTGGGGTGGGAGCTTCAGGAGGTGCTTGCCTGTAGGACGAGGGGCCTGAGCCTGGGGGGCTGTGTCCTGGGGAGGGTGACGGGGAGCTTTGAGGGACTGTGCAGGGCAGGATAGGTCGGGGTGGGTGGAGATCTGAGCTCTGTGCTGGAGGGTCCCAAGGCAGGCCCAGGCATCCTGTCCCTCTCACTCTGGATCCCCAGCTGGAAGGTTTTTCAGGGACTGCACCTCCCTGAAGGAGCAGATGAGGGACAGGGACGGTGGGCCAGGTCTTCCCCACCTGCTGATAGAGGCCGGGCCATGGGAAGCAGGGCAAAGAGGGTGACCGCTGCCAGCCACTCAGGCCCTGCCATACCTTGCTCTCTGCCCCCCGTGCCTATGAGGACACAGGTCCCCAAGGTGGGGCTTCACTAGTCAAAGCTGGTAAGAGGCAAGGCTGGCCCTTGGCTGGTGGGGGTCTACGCCTGCTACCTGTGCTGTGAGGGGGTCTGGTGTCAGCTCCTTAAAACCCTCGGCAGTGTGCCTGTTTTACCAGAACCGAACAGAGTGCATCAGATAAACTGGAGCCCCTCCCCATATGGGGCCCAGGATGGCCCTCCACTGTGAGCCTTGGTGCTGGGGAACAAGTCTCCCCACATCCCCATCAGGAAGGGCTCACACTGCGGGCCTGCCTGTCTCCCAGGACCCTGCGGGTACTAACCTAACCCCCAGATGTGGTCCAAGACCCTACCTGTGGCTTACCTGAGGTACCACCTGTCCCTCAAGTCCCCCACCTGCCCCTTGGGGTCCCCTGGAGTGGCTGGTCAGAGGAGGTGGGGTTCTCCTTTGTTAATTCCAGCAGGCCAACGTCTCTGTGCCCTAGAGGAGAGGGCGACCCCTCACAGCCCGCGAGGCATCAGTCTGGCAGAGAGCTAAAGGATGGGCTTTGGGTGTGTCTCCTGCGTGGCCCTGCATGGTACCTCTCCCAGCCGCTGTCTCCCTGTCTGGGATGAGAAGCCGCCCCACTCCCATGAGGCTGTGCGGGCTCTCGCTGGGAGTCCATGCTCGGGCAAGGCAGGCTCAGCCCCGAGGCAGGTGGGGTGCAGAGTGTGCAGCAGAGGGCTCGTGTTCACTAGGCAGCCCCAGGCGGCCCCTGGGGCTGGTGGGGGAGCCTACAAAAGCCACTCCTCAAGGGACAAGTTCAAGTCCCATGCCCAAAAAGACCCTCAAGAGGGCCAACCCTCTCCAAGCCCAAGTCGGGGCCGGGGTTTCACAGTGACTCCACATAGCTGCTCACTGGGGATAAGGCCACAGGTCTTGGTGGCAACGCCCAGGGAGGTGCCACCCAGCCCCCTGCACCAATGAGGGCATCATGTTCCTGACAGAACAGGCACCCTCTGGGCTGGTGGCAAAGCCCACAGAGGTGCCCATTGGTATCCTGCCCCTGGCTGGTATCCAGCCTGAGTCATGCCTTTGAGACAGATGGGCCCTGGGCTCCTCGGGCTGCCTAAGCCTAGGTCATTGGAAGCATAGGGCGCTGACCTAGAGGAGCTGCCTGGCACCATGGCCCCAAGTACGTCTGCCCAGGCTGGGTGCCTCCCCCTGACCAGCTTCTCTCTAGCAGCCCCCTAGGAAGAGAGCTGGGACCCCGACTCTGCTCCTTTCTAAGGAGGGGCCATCTGACTGTCCACCTGTCCACAAAAATAACAATGATGGCCACTGCCTGCAGGCCCGCCTGCCTCTCGCACACATTTTCTTCTGGCTCTGGAAATTTCCTAAGGAGGCTGACCTTGGAGCTATGGCCCAGCTACCACCTGCATCTCGACACGTCTGTCCAAGTGATTCCCCAGCCCCCGCCTGCCTCCTGTCTGCTGCCACCCAGGGCAGGCACACCATCGGAGCCCACTAAATGCAGCACAAGGGCTTATGGAGCACTTACTGTGTGCTCAGGCCCAGCACCCACGTGATCAGAGCCCACGGGGCCCGGGGAAGTGCTGTCCTGTTGTACAGATCTGAATGCGGAGGCGCAGAGCAGCTGAGTGACAATGGCAGGATTTGAACCCGGGCCTAGCTGGCCCCAGCGTTTCCTCCCCTCCTCTGCAATGAAGGGCAAAGCCTCCCCATAGTGGCCTCGGCCAAGCCATTTGCCTGGGCTGCTGGGGGCAGGCAGGGGTGTGCCACCTTGGACTGTCAAAGCTCCTGGCCTGGAGCTGCCTGGCGGGCACATGCTGGGACCACACAGGAGCTTCACAGTCACCTGTGGAGTGGCCACGGCTGCCCCTACTTCATGGAGGAAGAGACTGAGGCCAAGAGATGTCACCTGTCTACTGTCAACAGCAAACCAAGCACAGCAGGACATAAGCAGGGACTCCTAGTCACTCTGGGGCTGCTTTAGGGTGGGCCATATCCAGAGAAGTGTCCCTGTCACATGCTTCTGACACCCTCCCGACCCACAGGGAGGTGCACACAAGCGACACCCTTGCCACACACACGGCAGCAACGTCCTCACTCAGAGGAGCCCACCTGGGCGCACCTGGGCACACCTGCCATGGGCCCCTGTGCACGGCCAGGTGTCCCGGCCTGCTGTGCACACAGCCGCTGTGGAGGCTAGGGAGCTGCGTATGCGTGCACCTGTGCACACACTGGCTCTCCTGTGCCATACGCCCCATGTGCCTCTGCACACCTGCAGGGGAACCGGCTGCCTTGCAGCTCAGATAACAGCAGTCCTGCAACCTGACTCCTCAGGGACGGGCTGGCCCTGGCCTCCCAGGCCTGGGCAGGGGCCTAGCGCACTGCCTCCTGGACGCTGGACTAAGGCGGCCGAGCTTCCCTCCCAGCTCCTCTCCCAGCTCCCTAGTGCCCAGTGGGCAGCAGTGCCTGGGCACTCCCCTCACCCTGTCCTGCCTGATGAGGAGTATGTGGCCACCAGCCCATTCCTGTGCCCTTGAGCCCCTCAGTGGACCACTGAAACTTCCTGGGTCCAGGCCTTGCCGCTCTGCACTCGCCCCACTGCCCAGGGAGCCCACAGAGCCCTCCTCCTCTCTTGGTCCCTGGGACCAGGCCCCCAGGACCGGTGGCTGAATCTCCATGCCACCCAGTGGGAGAGGGTGGCCTGCCTGCCCGCCTCCTGCCTTTTGCGCGGGAGTCTCCCTGCCCGGTGGGGAGCACCCCTGCGGTCCCAGCCCAACCCGCTCCTCGAGCTGCCCTGCCTGGTGAAACCCCGTACTCACACGGCCCCTGCCCTGCCTCGACCTCCGACCTCCGGGGCCTCTGTGCCAGCCGAGTGCTCCTGCCCAGGGAGACCGTAGTGAGCGCTGCGTGAACTTGCACAGGCGAGTGAGAGACAGAATTTTGGCCAAACCCGCTTGACAGGTTCCCCATTTCCCCGGCCAGGAGCAGAAAGGAGGCAGGGGCTGCCTGAGCCGCCCAGCGGGTTCTGCCATCTCAGGGAAGTGGCCGAACCGGCTAGGCCGGCAGCACATAGAGATGGGATTGTTTCTCATAATCACCGGCAGCAGCAGCCAGTGGCCCTGGACAGAAGGGTGGCCCTGAGGGCAGCACAGAGCATGGGGGCACGTGGGGCGGGAGGGAGAGGACCTGCTGGGTCAGCCACCCGAGGACGGAGGAGGGAGCTGCCCAGAGCAGCCCCTCATGCTCTTCACAGCCCAGCTCACCTTGGGCTGACCTTGGGCAGGTGAAGTGGTCCTGTCTGGCCTCAGTTTCCTTGTCTTTCTGGGACCTGTCCCTGCCAGAGTTCAATGGATGGAAGTCCAGAGATTGCTCCTGGAAGTGACCCACCTGCTAGGTCGGGGCCCTGTGCCCTCCCTGGGTGAGCCGGCTTCTGCTGGGCCCTGTGGGTGGCCCAGATGCATCTCCAGGTCCCAGGGCAGGCTGGGCATCTCTTCTCATGGGACCACAGGGGCAGTCAGAAAGAATCCCCCAAAGCACCTGGGCCTGGGTGGCTTTTGTGGCGTGCTCAGGGCTCTCAGCAGGAGGATCAGAGCCCAGCCAGCAGGCAGGGCCAGAGGACAGGGCATGGGAGGACTTCCTGCTCCCCACTGGGCGCCGGCAGCCGGCCTTGGGCTTGGGATGAGGACTGGACATCTCTGGTCCCACGGTGGCCCCTGGAGGGGTGCAGTCATGGTCATCACGGGCCATGGAGCCTTTGGGTGCCTGCCTGCCCCCTCTTGGCTGGGCCCCTTGTGAGGGGTCCAAGCTGTCACCACTCTGTTGGCATGTCCTGGGGGGATGGTGTGGACAGCGTGGAGCAGTCTGAGGCGGGCCTGGGGTATGCGTGTGCACACGTGTGTGCCATGCTTGCTCTTTGCTGTCATCTCCATGTGTCCCTCCAGGCCCAGGTTGAAACCCTAACCCCATGGCTATGGTGTTGGGGGGTTGGGAGACGGTCAGTCACGAGACCGGAGGCAGGGCCCTCCTGAATGGGATCAAGGCCCTTACAAAGGGACCTGGAATGCCTGGCCACAGGAGGATGTGGGGACGCAGTGAGAGGTCCCCATGGGGCAGGACACCGCCCTTACCCGGCTGGGAATCAGCCTGGGACTCGCAGCCCCTGGGCCTGTGGGAAGCAGGTTCCTCTCACCAGCCCTGGCGGGGCCACCTTCGCGGCACGAGTGTGTATCTGCAGTGGTCAGCAGCTTGTGTGTGTCCACACACATGTTCACACGTGTGTCATGTCTGGGCATACCCTGTGCGTGGTGGGGGAGCATGTACATGGGTGTGCACATGGAGGGCCCTGTGGAGAGGAAGAGGCGTGCCTCCCCAGCAGCAGTGTTGACCCTCGGTCTGGTCTGGGTCAGGGCTGGCAGCTTGCACACTAGTCCTCTGCCCAGCTTCCCTGGCTCCATCCCAGCCAGGTTCGAATCCTGACTCTGTCCTTGAGAACGGGGCCACCTTGGGCCAGTCACCTCATCTCTCTGAGCGAGGGCCTCATTTGCAAAGTAGGCTTCCCAGGCAGCTCAGCAGGAGCCCTGAAGTGGTAGGCAGAGCCCTGGTCAGGGCCTGCCCCAGGGCTCGCTCCGCAGTGGATACTTCCTTCTTGGGGCTGGTACATGGGGCAGGGCCTCTCCCTGGACGATGTTAGAAGCTGAACAAAAGCTTCTCAAAGGTGATCACAGCTGCTGCGATCTCCATGGATGTCCCCAGTGGCTGGATTCATGGTCACTCCCAACTGGACAGGTCAGTAGGTAAACATACAGGGCCCAGTCCTATGATGAAAACCCCTCGTGATCCAAAGGCAGAGCCTGTGATGTGGGTGGCTGCAAACCCCTGTGCTGGGTGGGTGCAGGTGCAGGGGCCTCACAGCTGGGCTGACCGAAGCCCAGGAGGAAGCCTATCCCTGGGCTGCTTCCCAGCATGCTGCTGGGGAGGACTGGCCGCACACCTCACCGAGATCTGTGCGAGCACGCCAGGCTCAGTAAGCTTTGGTCACTGCTGTCCTGCCGCAGGCCTTGTGTCGCCCAGGCTGGCCTGGACCTCCCGGCTCTCCTCTGCCTCCTCCTCGGCCTCTGAGCTGGGACCACAGGCACAGCCACCATGCCCAGCTAATAAGGTTGGCACTTTAAAAATCCATAAAATGAAGTCTTTGGAGTAGTGTCGGGTCACAGCACAGCTGAGGGAGATGGGGCTCTGCTCACTCACTCACACCACCGCGTGGCCGGCTGCCTGGGTCTTGGGCACAATGCTGGACGGAGCAGGCCAGGCCTTGGCCTCGCAGAACTCACCGTGTGCACACACCCTGCACACACGCACCTGTGCCCCGGCCAGCTGGGTGTGGTGGGCACTAGATTACCCTGGGGCAGAGTCCTGGACATGTGGATCAGCTGGGGTCAGGCCGGGCAGCCTGAGGTGATGCAGAGGGAAGTCCACCCCGTCTGGTTCATCCTGTTGTCCCTGACTGGGGCTGAACGGGATCCCTGCAGCAGAGCTCCCCAGGCTTTAGGAACGCCCCCCACCTAAGCTCTGGTGCCCCGGGAGCTACTCAGCTCTGACCCCATCTTCTTCCTCTGCCTAGGCATTGGCTCCCCACTCAGCCGCGCCTCAGACTTCCTGCCATCCCTGCTCTGGCCTCAGGCACTGGCAGGAGGCGTTTCTCTGTGGAAGGGGGAGCAGGGGAGGCCAGGGAGTCTACACCTTGTCCCAAGATCAGGGCAGCATGGAAGGAGGGAGCACCCTCTCTGCTGAGTGCCCACTGTGTGCAGGCCTGGGGACGTGGGGCAGGAGGCACCCTCTGCTGAGTGCCCACCAGGTGCAGGCCAGGAGGGCATCCTTGAGACCCTTCCTCTCTGGAAGCCCAGGAACAAGGGAGCAGACCATCCTGGCCCCATGACCTGGTGCCAGCCCTTGTGAACATCAAAGTGGATATTGGTCTGTGACAGCTGGGGGACCTTAGGTGGAGTGAGAGCAGGTGATGTTCAGTGGAGACACAGCAGAGGAGGGGCGGTAGCATGCAGGGGCCGAGCGGGCGAGGGGTCTGAAGGAGGGAGAGCCGCAGGGCAGAGGGTGCACACGCGGGCAGGGGCTGAGGCCAGGGCAGGGGCAGGCAGGGAGGGAGGGTGACAAGCTCTTCCCGAGCCACCCCTCCCAGGTGGCTGGGGTGGGGAACCTGGGTTCTGAGCTCAGCTGGCTCCTATCCACCACGCGGCCGGCTGAGGCCTCAGTTTCCCTGGCTGCCTGACCAGCTGCCAAGAGCTGGCTCTGCACAGGCAGGCTGATCATCTCGGCCAGTGTTAAGGTCCAGGGGTGACGCAGCACACTGCCCTTGCTCCAGCAGAGCTATGCAACCCCGCATACCACCATGGAGAGGAAGTGGGCCACTGGTGACCAGGGGCTAGGGACCTGGCCATCCATCACCAGGCTGTGCCTGTGACTGGGCTCCCAGGGTAAAGGTGGCCCAGGGCCACAGCTTCTTCCAGTGAGCGCCAGGCAAATGGCCCCGGCACTGGCACTCAGAACCTCAGGCAGAGGAGCAGGGCAGGGGGAGGGGCAGGGTTGCAGGGGCTTTGTCCTTCTCCTGGCCGTTCGTCCTTCTGTCCCTGGATTTGTTCGTACAAGCATCCATGAACCAGTTCTGGGCCACCCCAGTCTGTTCTGGGCCCTGGGTGCCGGATGGTGGGATGTGGCTGGCACATTTGTCTCCTGTCCAGGAGATACTGGCCTTCAGAAGTGGGCATGTCGAGGGCTCGTGTGGGCCTCAGTTCACTCATCAGTGACCCTCCTTGCTGATGCGAGGACCTCACGAGTCACACACGCTGGCGTTGCTCACTGGTCACCCCTTCAGCAGACGTTGCTGAACCCGGCTGAGTGGGGTGCTGGGCAGAGTGCACACCAGGCACCAGCGTCCGGGCTTGAGGTCGTAACACAACAGGTCCTCAGCGCACTGCCCAGCAAAGTGTGGCCAGGCTTCAGAATTTGGGGGCTGCTCCACAGGCCCCGCCTGCAGCTGGAGAGGGGCCTGGAGTGAGCCAAGGTCCAGAGGCCCAGCAGGGCTCCTGCAGTCCAGGAGGCTGCTTCGGTTGCCTGAGGGGCTGGAGCTGTGAGCTGGACCCTGAGGGTTCCCCATGGCCCCCAGCCCTGCTTCCTGGGCCAGCTGGGGGCAAAATGCCCGGCCCTGTGGTGAGGCATGAGGCACCCGGCTTCATCCCTGAGAGGGGAGGGTCGGAGATAAGGCTTCAAAGGCCTCCGCTGGTAAAAGCACCTTTACAAGCCACCCGGCCGCCAGATGTTTGTGTTACTGGGCTGACAGATAAGGGGTGGGTGGGCGGCCCCTACCAGGCCAGCCGGCCCTGCCTGCCGCTCTGGCCCCCAGATAAATGGGTCACCTATTAATATGGTCCTGCGCAGGGGCCTGCGGGCCGGGGCTGCCTTCTGTGAGGTTGGCCCTGTCCCACCCTCCCTGCAGGCAGGCTCCTGGGGCCCTGGGGGAGGGGCTTCCCCATGGCAGTGGCCATGTACCCAGTGAGGGACGGATGGTGTGGGGGGTGCAGCTGGGAGGCCAGACCCCCACACCCGTCCGCATAGCCTCCAGACCAGGCACCCTGGTTTTAAAGTCCCTGTGATAACGTGAGAACGGCAGGATGACCCAACGTGCAAAGCAGCAGGACATCTCAATAAGGCCAAAGTCTCCTTTTATTGTGGTGCTGGTCCCTCCCTGGGTGATCTGCCTGGGATGAGCCTGCTTCCTGGTAGATCGTCCGTGCAGCTGGCCAGCTCTGCTCTGCATCGCCTCAGTGTGCAGTCCAGGGCGCTTCCCACCAGCACAAGTCTGGGCGCCCACCTCTGCTCTCATTCCAGGACCGTCTCCAGGACCTAGCAGCAGCCACCACCTCCCCCGACAGCCCTTCCCTGCTGTCCCTGGCTCTCTCACCATGTGCCCCGGGCCTTCCATGCCTGGCCTCTTCCTCTGAGCTCGGTGTTTCTGAGGTTCCTCCGCTGCCCAGGCTGGGGCTTTGCTGCTCGCGGCTGAGTGGGGTCCCCTGTGCAGAGTCCATGTTGTCTCCTGCGCAGCCGCAGGTCGGAGTGCATCCGGGCCCTGTGTACAGGGCTGCTGTGAGAATCCGGCCCGAGCTTTGGCGGGAGGCTTGCTCCAGCTGCCCTGCTCTAGATGTGGCGTGCAGCTGCCCTGGCTGTCCCAGGACCCGTCGAGGCCTAGGGCTTTGGATGCTTCTGCTCAACTGTGCAGCCGAGGCCTGTGGGTAGTCTTGAGCACGCCTGCCCACGCCTGGAACATCTGGGTCGGTCTTCAGTTGCATGCGGATGGACCGTTGTCTCAATAAAAAATCCAATTAAAATACAAGTTCAACTGTGTGCTATTTTTCTTGATAACTGGGTTTTCTTTTTCTTTCTGGTGCTGGGAATTGCCCCGCCCATGTGAGGCAGAAGGTCCAGCACTGAGCAGGCCCCTAAGCTCCTGGATGGATGCCGGTGGCCCAGCCCTGGAGAGATCCTCCAGCTGCACTGAACCACCCGTCCTCTCTTGCTCTTTCCAGAGACCCGCTGGACAGGCTGACCTCCTTCTCCTCCACAGCCCAGCTCTTGCCTCAGGGTGTGCAGGATGGGGGCTCTGGAGAGTGGGGAACAGAGGCTGGGGACTGCACGTTCCAGCCGCCCCAGCCTTGGCTTCCTTTGCAGGAGGTGGCTGGGGTGCTTTCTGTGGAGGGCCCAGGGCAGAGAGCCCATGGCAGGGTGCTGGTGAGCCCTGGGGGCTGCTCTGGCTCCCACAGTCTTCCGGCCTGTTAGCCGGCTGTCTGGGTGGGGGCTCAGAGGAGCAGGCTGGCAGGGAGGCTGTCCCCAGCCTGGAGCACAGTGGAGGTTCTGGGCTTGCTCGCTTGACTCCGGGAAGCGCAGGACTTGTTTTTCGGCTGGAAGCAGCCAAGGCAGAACTCCAGGCCCCGCGTGTCTGCGTGGAGTGGCCTCAGCTTCCTGGAGCCGTGGAATTAACGGGCATGTAATGAGGACCATAAATTGCTGTCGGGCAGGACAGCTTGATCTGTGATTCTGGGGAGAGGCCAGAGGGGGACGAGAGGTGTTGGTGACGGGAGTGATCCCAGGACTGAGCCGGCTGTCTGCTGGCACATCACAGAAGATAAAGCTGCATGGCCCTGCAGCGCACACGGAGACGGTCGGGCCCGGATGTCGTAACTGGTGCCGCGTGGCCAGGATCTGGTGTCACAAGGTTCCATGCAGCACAGATCCTGCTCACATC
Organism: Geosciurus inauris; assembly: GCA_004024805.1. Taxonomy (NCBI): domain Eukaryota; kingdom Metazoa; phylum Chordata; class Mammalia; order Rodentia; family Sciuridae; genus Geosciurus; species Geosciurus inauris. The sequence goes on from PVHX01023665.1 coordinate 12,334, forward strand.
ATAAAGATACATTAATGGTCTGCATGTCTTTAAAGAAATACCAATGCTGTTGTTTTATGAGAAGCAAGAGTTGAAAATATTAAAAGTCAGAATTTTATAGCCCCCCAAAAGTTAAATGACAGGATGTGGGGAGACCCAAACTTCCATGGAGGGGTCTCAGTGCCCTGGTGGTCGTGGGGCGCCTGCTCCCCACTGCTGGCTGGGGCCTTCACAGCCTCTCCGTGAGCCCTGGGCTCAGTGGATGCTTCCTCCCAGGCGAGGCTTGGATAGCAGAGGGGCAGGACCGAATGTTGGGTGGCCCTGACGTGGGGTGGGGGGACTCATGGAGCAGGCCTGAAGCCCCAAGAAGTCCTGCTATCCTGGTTTGGGATGAGTATAGGACTGCTTGAGGCCTCGGTCGCACCCAAGCTCTTCCCAGAGGGAAGCCCCTCTGGCTGCCTGCACCCCGTCTTTGGATCGCTTACTTTGGTGCCACTAGTTATCTTGTGGCTCAGTTTGAGTGGCCGGTGGCAAAGGAGTGAGTTAAGGGCAGGGGAAGGTGCTGCAGCAGCCAGGGTGTGACGGCAGGGTCCTGGCAGGGCCAGTGTGACCTGCGGCCTGTGATGGCCATAAATCTCAACCCTGAGCCTGGAGATGCGTGCTCTGCACCCTCAAGCTTCCCGGCTCTGGGCTTGGGAAGTGGTCAACGGGGAGCCAGGGAATCCTGGTGGAATTGCTTTTCCTGCCTTTTCTGCTCCACGCGGGGCTGCGGGTGGCAGGCAGGAGGTCTGTGGCAGCTCTCTTTGGGCTAGGGTGGGAAAACCTCCCCATGTACCTGCATGAAGAGCCCAGGGACATGCGCGCCCAGGGTTCGGACCTGCAGAACTTCGCTCAGTTTTGAAATGATCTGTTAGTTATTTAGGCGAAACTCCGATGGCGTAAGATCCATCTCTCTGAAACCAAGGCCTACGCTGTGTTTGGGGCAGCTCGTCCTGCAGCCTCCCGCTTCCCTGCTTCCAGAGCCCGCACCACCCAGGGGACCCCGCAGGCCCGTCCCGCAACACCCACCGTCTGCTTCCACCTCCCTCTCTGGACCTTCGAGGACTGGATCCTGCCGCAGGCGGCCCTGAGTCTGTTGGGCAGCGTCTGCCCCAGCGTGCGTCCTGGCTCGCTTTTCTCCTGTCCAAACAGGGCACGGACACCCTGGTTGCCTGACTGTGTGTCGACTCCGATCCCAGCTGTTGTGAAGTCTGCTGTGTGGACTGCTGGGTGGTTTGCTCAGGCAGAAGGCACTTCCTCTCATTCCAGGACATCCCGGGAGCCCTTGCTGGTTGATAATTGCCGAGCGTTGGCTCAGTGATCCTGTTTTGCTGCCCGATCCGTGTAAATAGCATGCTTGATCTCCAGTGTTCAGACGGATGAGTTTGGACAACTGTGTTCAGTCCTGTGATCCTGTCTAGTGACGGTCATCCTCCCCTGGACGTGAGCCAGGCTCTACTTCCTGCCTCTAGAGATTAATTTGGTCCTCTTCAAGAGTTTGTGTAAATGGAGCTGCATCGCCTGTAGTCTTTTGTGTCTGGCTTCTCCTGGGCCAGAGGATGTATTTGAGATCCATCTTGTTCCTGGCTGAGTAGTATTCCCTCCTGAAGATGAGTCAGTGTATCCACTTATCGATTATCTGTCTGTTGGTGGACGTTCAGACTGGTTCCTCTTTTAGGAGATGTGGGTGGAGTGGGGACAGACATCTGGGCATGGAGTTTTGTGTGAATGTGGGTTTTCCCTTCTAGGGTAGATCCCAGTGGTCGGGGCTGGTGCCTGTGCCCAGGTGCTTTCTGCAGCAGCTTGCCCTTTATGTTCCTGTCTGCACAGGCTCGTGCACCAGCTGCTCCATTTGGCATTGCCGATGCCTTGACTTTTAGCCACTCTGTGGGTATCAGTGCCAATCTCAAATCAGAGAACTAGCCCTGCGAAATGGTGCACGCCTGTGATCCCAGCAACTCGGAGGCTGAGGCAGGAAGATCGCAGGTTCAAAGCCAGACTCAGCAACTTAGCGACACCCTGTTGCAAAATAAAATAAAAAGGACTGGGGATGTGGCTCTGTGGTTAAGCACTCCTGGTCGACCCCTGGGCCAAAGGGGGAAAATCAGAGAACAGGGGCGAAGTGAACCCCCCGTGGTGGCACAGCAGGTCAGTGGCAAAGCCAGACCTGCCCGTCCAGACCAGCTGGTGTGCTGGCCCTTGGGCCCTGACCCACCCACCCGTCATGGCCTCCCGCACCCTCCTCCTGCCCCATGGAGCTCCCTCTCAGCCCTCGCGTACCCTGCTCCTTGGCCTCTTGGCAGCCTCCCACGTGGCTGAGTGGCCCCGTGGCTTCGTGCAGAACAGTTCATCTGAAGTGACGGGAGCGTCAGGTGGAGCTCCCTGTCCTGCTGAGATGTAGGCCTGGGAGGCAGTGCCCACCTTGTGGGCCCTGAGGTCTCACTGGGCCCTGCTGGACCTGGCGGGTGGGCCTGGCAGGTGGGCCTGGCAGCAGCAAGCGCAGGGTGGAGACCCCTGCCCGCCTCGGTACCCCTTGGAGTGGGCAGAGGAGCCAGGTGTTCCCCCAACACACGCCACCATGCCTTTCTTCAGTACGGGAGACACAGCCCGGGGCCTCCCGTGTGCTAGGCCCTGGTCAGTGGAATCCTTATGGACGCTCCAAACCTGGGGAGACAGGACGGTCAGGGTGGCATTTTCAGCCCACGGCTGGGGCGGGGCTGCACCAGGAGAGGCCCCTTGGCAGCCTGGGTCCTGCCCCTGCAGGAGCACGAGTCCTCCCTCCCTCCCCTGAGCCTGGGGGCTGGGGGTCTTGGGTGCCTGGACGGCCTCCTGCCCTCCCCTTGGCATCTGTCCCTGGTGGCCTCCCTTGCTGGGCGCGGCTCCGGGCTGGGCCTGTGTGGTCTGCTGTGCGCTGTTTCTTTCCCAACATGCACAGTTACATAAACGATGATAACACTTCATAAACATCTTTCTAACATGTGGAATGTTTGACATGAACCCAGCTATTTTAGAACTAATAAACAATCGTCAATGCCATGGCCGACTCGGAGCAGAAGCCGCAGCACTTGTGGAAGATCAAAGCCTGAGCAAAGACCTCTTCAGAGAAAGAAAGAGGACAGGAGTGGAACCCTCCTGCTGGCAAGCGGGGCCTGGGGGCTCTGGGGACAGGCTGGCTGGGAAGGGCCCGCAGCACCCGGGCGACCCAGAGGATGGGCTGAGACCCGTGACATCTGTGCCATCAGGGCAAGGGATGTCCAGGGTGGGGCCTGTGGGTCTGTGAGGGCCAGTAAACTGCCAGGGACGTTGCCAGCCGTCCAGCCTCAGAGCCCACAGCTGGCACCACAAAGCTGGTGGCCTGGCCGCTGTCCCAGGTGCTGTGCCCCATCTTTGTCCTTTGGAGTATGTGCTCAGGCTCTGGGGTGGGGTGTGGTCCCAGGCTGGCTCTGGACTTTGGGACACCTGAGTGTACATCCCAGCAGCCAGGCCTCCTGCTCTGGGTCTTGCCACTTGTCACACAGTGTCATGGGTGAGACCTGGAGGTGCAGTGAGTGAGACCCATGTGGGCTGGGCAGACACACTCCAGCTTGGTGACTGGGTTGGGGCTCCCTCGCGCCTGGACAGCCCTTTTTAGACAGAAGTGCAGGGACAACAGGGCCACTGTGGAAAGGACTCAGGGCTTCCTGCTGGGGAGGAGCCATGTGGCCGGGCCAAGGGGGGTGAGGAGCTGGGGTGAGCCTGGGCGCAGCCCCATGAGTGCCGGCCCCCACTCCTTACCACTCTCCACCTGTCTCAGAGCAGAGGTGGTAAGAGACGTCAGTGGCTTGTGCATCGAGTAGGCACCAGTGTTTACCTGGTGCATGTACACTTGCTCGCCTGTGTGGCCCTTTGGCTTGCTGCTGTGGGGACAAGGGTCCATCCTTCCCAGAGGAGAGCTCTGAGGGCCCAAGGTCATGCAGCTGGGACGGGGGTGGGGAGAGCACTCTCTTGATTCCCCTTGCCAGGGGTCCCTGACCTGCTTACAGCCACCAGGAAGGGTGGAGAACTGGCCCCTGGGAGGCAGGGAGGGCTTGTCACGCCTGCCGTGTGGCCTGTGAAGACGCAGCACCTGCCTGGACAGAGCCTCTGGAGTGTAGTGAATGGACGAGGGACATAGTGGGAGGCCCTGGGCTCCTGCCCCTGACCTGTGGGTCCCCGGGCTCCTGTCCCCTGACCTGTGGGTCCCCGGGCTCCGGTCCCCTGACCTGTGGGTCCCGGGCTCCTGTCCCCTGACCTGTGGGTCCCCAGGATCCTGTCCCCTGACCTGCAGATTCTAGCAGCCTTCTTGTGGGCTTGGGCTCTGGGGCCTCCTCCGAGGGGCGGTGATGGCGCCTGGAGCTGTGGGTCGCCTACGCAAGCTTTCGGCCACCGGGTGGTCCCACACGCTCTGCTCCCAGGCAGTTGCGGTGCCCAGCTGCACACTGAGTGCCCGGCTGGGGCTCCTGGTGGCCCTCTTGCACTCATGGCTGGCCGCGGTCGTCTCTAGGTGAGGACAGGGTGGCCTGGCCTCCTTGCCCCCTGCAGTCTGCTCAAACCATGGGGCCCTGTTAAAACCAAAGGTCATGTGCCTCCCCTTCTCCAAGTTCTCCGGGGCCCCCACTTCACTGGGAGAAAAAGCCAATGTCGTGCTGGGGTCTGGCCCCTCACGGCCGGCGGTCCCCTCTGCGGGGCACTTGTCCCTGTGGTTGACGCTTCTCTCTGTTTTGCCCCTTTCTGTCTTTCTGGCCCTGCTGCCACTCAGACGCTCGCAGGGCCCTGCCTACCTCAGCTCGCCTGTAGCCTCAGCAGGACAGCCACCTGTCACGGCCTGAGTCCTCCCCAAAACAACACGTGGGATTCCTTACCCCGGCACGCGGGACGGTGACGTTTTTAGAAACAGGGTCTTTCCAGAAGGAATCAAGTGAAGAGGTCGCTGGGGGCCTGACAGTGTGTCCTCACAGGAAGCACCCCGAGGACAGACATGGGGGCACTGGGTGACAGGAGGCAGGGCTTGGGGTGCTGTCCCTGGCCAAGGAGAGAGAAGGGCAGCCTGCAACCACCAGGAGCTGGAAGGGGCAGGAGGGTCCTCCCCAGGAGCCCTTGGGGACTGTGGCTCTGCTGGTACCTAGGCTTTGGGCTTTTGGCCTCCTGAACTCAGAGAATAAATTTTGGCCGCAGGCCACTCACCTTGTAGAGCACTGTTATGCCGCCCTCGGAACAGATGCAGTAAACATTAGGCGCTTAATACATATTTGGGGTGAATGAGCAGTTGGGGAAGCGCAGAGCCCCTCATGTGCTCTGTCTCCCCCGGAGAGGGCTGCAGGGAACCTCGTGCTTGGCATGACCCTTACCACCCTGAGCCTGCCGTTCCTGTGTGGCACTTAGTGATCCTCTGAGACCAGGGTCCGGCCAGCTCACTGCCACCCGCCCTCTGTGGAGGCCAGCTCCCTCCCTGCAGGGCGCCACGCCCCCCCATGGGCCCTGCCTGCTCTTCCCAACCTCCTCCCCAGCTTGGTGGCCCCCAACAGATGCTCAGGAGGACGTGGCCAAGTGGTGTGCTGAGGGCCTGGCCACTGGAGGACCTGGGGCCCTGGGTCCACAACGGTGAGTCCCACAGACCTGGGCACCATGGCTACCCTTGTCCAGGATCACTGACGGGTCCTCACCCAGGTGCCCCAGACTCTTGAGACTGGTTCAGGGCCTGCGTGTCTCCAAAGTTGCATGTGCTCAATAGAACACACCTGTGTCCCCAGTCACCCGTGTCACCCACACCCACACCTGTGCTTCCAGCAGCCCTCACCCCTCCTCCTGGGGTTGCTCTTGGGGTCCAGAGTGGCCTCACCTGGGAGGGACTTGGGTTTTCTGCCTCCCAAACACCCGGAGCCAAGGACTGTGGGTGCTGCAGGCCACCTAGCCCTCGCCCCGGATGCCTCTGCGCTGTGCTCATGCTCCTTGGCCCCGGGGTCAGGCTGAGGCTGGGCTTCTGCAAACCACTCTCACCCACCACCCCGGGCTCCTCTTGCCTCCTGTGTCCCTCTCCTGGGCTCCACCCTCCTACGTCACATGCGATAGACACCTGGTCTGGCTTTCCTCTGGGGAGCCCGTTTTAGTGCAGCTTGGCAGAGGCTGCTGTGAGGGGTGGACAGGGAGTGGTCGAGGCTGAAGCTCCTGGAGTCAGAATCATTTGTTCTATGCTTTTCCTCTTCACAGAGGCCAGCATCTGAGTCTGCCCGAGGCTCACCTTCGGGGGCAGCAGGCTCACTCTGGAAAACCTCGGCTTTTCTGCTGGACTTGGGTGTCCAGGGGCGCAGGCTGGAGCCATCTGAAGACAGCAGCTCTCTGTTGAGTGAGGTTCTGCAGATGTGACCTCAGGTTGGCTCTTGCCAAGGCTGGAGCCACTTTCTCTTCTCAGAAGTGACCACACTGGCCTTCAACAATCCCAGGTCCTGCAGGACACCCTCTGCTCAGGATGCCTCTCCAGTGCAAGCCTTAATCCTAGAAGCAGAGGCTTTGGGGCGTTTGCATGTATCCAGCAGCCTTAGTGAGCAGGGCAGAGGGTGCCTCCGTCATCAGGCTTTTGAGGGTCTGTGGGGGCCCAGTGGGAGGCAATGAGGTCAGGTCCTGGGGACAATGGGGACTTGTGCATCTTTAAGGAATTTTAAGGGTAGGTTTATGGTTGATGTTTTGGGGTGTGGTTTTCAGTATTTTGCAATGATTTTATAAAAGTGTTTCTCTGGGAAGGAGGCCATGGGGGAGGTGAGGGACTCAGACCGAGACCCCTTAAAGGACGGGGAGCCTCTCACAGCCAGCCCCTCAGAGATGCCAAGTGCAGGGGCTCTGGGGCACGTGGAGCAGAGACGACGGGAAGCCTCAAGGAGCAGCCGGCAGGAGGCGAAGGTCCAGCGTGCCTGGCCCTGCTTCCTGGGTGGCGTCAGAGCCTCGTCTGCAGAGCCCTAAGGTACGCTGGCCGCAGCGGGGTTGTCAGCTCAGAGTGCTCGGGTGGAGGGCTCAGAACCCCGCTGACTTGGAGTTCCTGGGGGATCGGGAAGAGGTGCCCCTCCAGGACGTGGGCTCTGTATCTGCTGGGTGTGTAGCCTGCAGGATGTGCCCGGGACTGGCCAGCAGAGGGTCCGGCAGCCCCGGGGCTGTCCAGGCCCTGGGCCTTCTAGGTTTCCTGTGGTCAATACCGGGTCACCTGCTTGGTGCTCGCTGGAGCAGGGGAGGTGCCCCTCCCCAACCTGCACCTGCACCACTCTGGCCTGCAGTGACTGGTGGGCTCCTCTGTCCACGGTGCACATCCCACGCCCCTCCCCTCTTCTGGCTGTCCTTCTTCTCCCTTCTTTGAGACCCTTCCTGGCACTCCTGTCTGCTGGAAGCTCTGGGGCCAGTGCCCCCATGCCTGGTCTTAGCTGGTCTCGGAAGAGAGCTCACACCTCCCTTCTATTTAGGGGCCAGGCTGGTGGGTGGGTGGCAGGTGGACTTTTCTTAAGGTTCCAGCAAGGCCACGGGAAACCCCAGCCGGGGTCTCATGCCCCTGAGTGGAAGAAGCATGCCCTGTGGGGCTGGGCACAGTGACCTGTGAGGCAGCCTGGACGCTGCCCAGGCCTTCCGCCCCATCCGTGCCCGCAGCTCTCGGCACCCGAGGTCTCCTGGAACCACACAGCTGCCCAAGGCCAGCACCCCTGTCAAACCCATTGCTCAGGTGATCTCGCTGAGGCCGAGATGAGGTCACTTGCTCCAGGGTGCGTGGCCAGTGGGGATGAGCCCTGGTGGCAAGTCCAGGCCTGTGGGTTATGGCCAGCCACAGGACACGGCCAGCCTGGATCACATGCTTTCTGCTTAAGGTTTTAAGCCGTGGGCCCCTCCCACAGTGACACATGGTATTTTGGTAAAACCTTCCCTTAGATACACATCTCTCTTCTACCCTTAGTTATTTTCCTTGCTTCTGAGCCACGTCCCCAGCCCTTTTCATTTTTTATTTTGAGACAGTGTCTTACTAAGGTGCTTAGGGCTTGCTAAGTTGCCGCGGCTGACCTTGACCTTGGGTCCTCCTGCCTCAGCCTCTCATAGCTGGGATGACAGGTTTGGCCACTGGCCTGGCTTCTCATATATAATTTTTAAGGCCACACAGAATCACACTGTGTTGACTGCCACTCTGGCTGGGCACTGAGGTTGGGTTGTCCTTCCCTGCTTCCGTGTGGGGTCCTCTGTGCGTCTTGTCCCAGGTTGTTCTGGGAGCACTCCCTCAGGGTGGACATGGGCTCAACCAGGCCCACTTCCTAGGCTCCTCACAGTGACGTTGTCTAGAGGGAGTGTTGCCCCGCCCCTGGCAGGTCCCACAGGTCCCAAGGGTATATTTATAGGTGTCCTCACCAGCCTTGGTGACACTCCCTTTTCAGCCTTGTCAATCAATGGGCAAAGTAGTATCCTCATTTAATTTTGGATTTCTTATGAGGTTGACCATTGTATTTATTGGTCATTTATCTCTCTCTCTCTTTTTTTTGGTACCAGGGATTGAACTCAGGGGCACTCAACCACTGAGCCACATCCCAGCCCTATTTTGTGTTTTATGTAGAGACAGGGTCTCACTGAGTTGCTTAGCGCCTCACTATTGCTGAGGCTGGTTTCGAACTCGTGATTCTCCTGCCTCAGCCTCCCAAAGTGCTGGGATTACAAGCGTGTGCCACAGCACCAGGCATTATATTTCTTTTTTTGTGGATGACCTCCACATATCTGGGTGCCTTTTTTCATACAAGGTTTTTATCTTTTTCTTATTGACTTCTAAGAGCTCTTTATATTTTAAGGCTACTGATACTTTATTATATATGTTGAAAATATTGTAGGTCTTTGCCATTTTCATTCTCATTTTTTTAAACATTTTTTTTAGTTGTAGATGGACACATACCTTTATTTTATTTATTCATTTTTATGTGGTGCTGAGGATGGAACCCAGTGCCTCACACATGCTAGGCAGGTGCTGTGCTGCTGAGCCACATTGTAGTGTGGGAGGGACTCTTGACATAGACATGCGTCAGCCCTCCCTTCCTCCTAGGCCTCCTGGCCAACCCAGAGCTCAGGCTGGGCCAAGCTGGGAGTCCTCTGGGATCACGTGCATGGCCAGTTCTGGGGCACGGCAGAAAACTCTGCGTGGGATGTTGTGGGCTGACTTGGGGCAGGTTTGGGGGCCGGGTAGTGGCAGCAGCAGTACCAGGAGCACGGTAGGGGCTTTAACCACCCTGTTAGATTGGAGTGCAGTTGGGAGGGGCCAGAGGGGAGGCTGGAAAGAGGAGGAGCAGCAAGGGAGGGGAGTGACCCTGGTCGTGGGCTCACCTTGGCTGGGGAGCGTGACTCGTGCCCCTTGCTGCCTGCCCTGCCTGCGGTCTGGATCTCAGCAGCCCCCACTTCTCCCTGGAAAACTCCTAGACATCCCTTCCAACCCCAGGCACTGTGCCCGCTCCTGCCACGCCTCTTGTGCAGTCCCCATCGAGAGGCATGGGATCACGGGGGTCTGCTGTCTGCTGCCTGTGACCCTGGGCACCCCTAGCGTCTGTGCAGCAGAGCAGGGAGGCACCTTGTCCTCCTCAGGTATAGGCCTCAGGCCCAGGGAGGGCCCACGGGTCATGGAAGGGGCAGGTCCCTCTCCCCCCACTGCTCAGCTGCGCCGGGACGAGAGGGTAAAGAGCCCTGGCAGCCCCCCGGCCCCCGGAGGGAATGGGGAACGGGAGGCTTGGTCCTGGCCGGGCCCCTAGGCACGTCCTCCATCACTGTTGACCACTGCTCAAAGGAGCAGGCCCGGGGAGGACGGGAGGCCCAGCCTTCTCATGGGACAATGTGACCTTCCCTCCCCTGGCGGCTGGCTCCCCACCAGCCTCTTCCTGGCAGGGGAATCAACAGACGCCTCGGCCTGGCAGCACAGCCTGGCAGCACAGCCTGGCAGGACCCTACCTGCCTGGGAGGCCAGGCTGCCCTGGGCCGTGGCTAGAAGGCTGCATGGAAACCACCCCATCTGTCACCCAGGCGAGGGTCTGCCCACTGGGGGCCTCACCTTGCCCAGCGCTGACTCAGCCCTTCATCCCTGGGGCCACAGGGGTCTGCTGGCCAGGGCTTCCAGGAAGGGGACCGAGGGGTGCCCAGCTCTGCTCCCTGCCCTCCAGAGCCAGCGTCTGCTTCCTGGGGAGGTGATCTGTGGCAGTGCCCTTCCCCACCCTGTGCACGGCTCCCTGTCCCCGAGTCCCACCTGCTGCAGCCAGCCCTACCCTCCTGTGCAGGTGCAGACCCGGAGCCCAGCTCGAGTCACAGCACCTTCATCCATGTGGTCATCGTCCCTGGTCGCCTACGGCAGCCTCACCTTCTCCTTAGTTTGGTCATGGGAACAGAGACCAAAAGGGACCAGTCCCAGGCCAGTGGCCTGGGGCACAAGTGACTGCTATGGGTCCCTGTGAGCTGCACACTGCACTGTGAAGAAAGCAGGTCAGTGAACTCGTGTCACTGCATGGTGACGATGCGCTGAGAGCTCCTGGATCTGCTGGGCAAAAGCCCATCATAAAGTGACCGAGCCTCCTCTCCTTTCTTCAACAAGGCCGCCAGCACCCTTGAAGGCACATGTGGTTGTGGGTTTCTCCTGGGCAGGGCCAGCTGGGGCCCAGATGACAGGACTCTCGGGTCATAGCCAGTGCCACGACAGGTCAGCAGGTGCTGCGCCAGGGGCCATGCATGTGGCTCTCTGGGTGGGGCTGAGCAGCTCTGCCCGTGCAAGGCCCTTGACCCTGCAGTGGGTGGTTCCTAGGGCAGCTGCTGGCCCATAGTGACTGCTGACCATGCCTCCAAGTCTCTGGGCCTCAGTTTCCTCAGCTGCCACGTGAGGCTGGAGATGCTCAGCCTGGCCACCGTGCAGCTCAGGACAGGGAGGAATGGTCGGGCAGTCAGCCCCTTGTTTGAGGGGATCCAGGCCCACGCGGTGTTTGGGATGTAGCCTCTGAGCAGGCAAAATCCTCTCTCCTGGGTGGAGACTCCAGAGGGAGGCCCTGAGGGTGGTGGAGAGGCCCTGTTTGGGAGTGTCCTGGGTCCACCGTCACAACAGACCCGAGCAGGCGACCTAAACCTCAGAAGCTCCCCGTCTCACAGCTCTGGAGGCTGGAAGTCCCCCCAGGCCTCTGCTTGCTCCCCCGAGTCTGGGAGGCTCCTCAGTGAGCATGGCGAGGTCCCCCGAGTCTGACAGCCCTGACCTGGCCACTGCCCGTGCCAGCCTTTGCTCTTCCTTCCAGGCACCACCCTCATGCCAGCGTCCTTGGCCTCCGATGTCCCACACCAGACACAGACAGCGGGTGGGCCACGAGCTCCAAGTGCAGGGCTGGGCCCCTGCATCTGCGCCCCACAACCCAAGTGGCCTCAGCCAGGGCGAGCCCAAACTGGACGAATGATGGACTTGTGAAGCATCTCAAATGTGCCATGTCTGACGTCGACTCAGTCCTAACAACAGAAATCAGAGTGGCTCCGGCCGGAGGTAAGGCAGGCTGTGTGCCTGTTCCGGGTGAGGCCGACTCTGGGGCACACCTGGAGTCCTCCTCCCACAGGGGCACAGGGCAGCCCCTCAGGAAACTGCTGAGGGGATTAAGGAAAGCACTCCCAGGAGAGGGACCCCCAGGTAGGAGCGGAGGCCGGGCCTCCAGGCCCAGGGCAGGGCGGCTCCTGCACACCTGCTCCCCTGCTGCTGCTGACTCCAGCCTGAGCCTCCTCCCAGCAACGCTGCCCTTGGTTACAGCTGTTTCTCCTCCCTGGAACCTTTGCACCAGGGTCCTCGCTTGCCCCGTGTGGCAGTGGTCCCCAGGCCTGCCCAGGGTGCTGGGACCTGGCTATGGTTCCTGACCGCTGGCCTGGAAGGCAGGGCCCGGTGTCTGGGCGAGGCCACATGTGGAGTTCTGTGGGAGCCCAAAGACCAGACTCGGTGGGGTCACTTTTCTGGCTGCAGCGTCTCCCTGCCTTGGAGAGGGCAGCTTGCCCTGGAGAGCAAGTGTGACCTTCCAGGTGGCCCTGAGCCTGGATCCTGAGCCAGCCGGCTGAACGAGGCCCAGAGAGCATGCCCTCTGATTTCAAGTCCCCGTAGGACTGAGTGCCTGAGCTGCACTGGGCAGGGCGTGCAGGAGTGTGGTAGGGCCGGCTGCAGGAGGACACCCTGAGGCCAGCAGGATGCCCGCTGCCTACCAAGTGTGGCCTCTGTCCATCACCCAGGCTCCCTGGCCCTGAACCTCATCAGCCTCTGCCCTAGAGGCAAAAGTACCTGCCATCCCCTGACCAGTGTCCTGGGTCAGCTCTCAGATGGACTGGCCACTTCAACCAAAACCCTGAGGGTAGATTGTGGGTGCCCCAGAAAGCTAAGGGGTGATCCCTGAGGGGCCTGTCCTCCCTGGGGTCCCCACTGAAGCCAGCCCCTCCTTCCCACAGAGGCAGAGAGTCTGGCTCCTCCGTACCTCACACAGAGACACTTGGGCCCTCCAGGGCTTGAGGCGACATGTGGTGACCCACCTGCTCCCTGTGGCCATCAGGACTGCAGTTCCACAGGGATGCCAGGGGCCTTGTTCCTTCCGCCTGGACCTGGGAGCGGCTGCCCTGGGGCATCCAACCCAAGGCTCTAGGCAACGGACGTGCATGATCCTGTTTGGCTGTGCCATCCCTGGACCAACCCCAGCTGGTCCCCGGGAAGGTCAGGGTGAACTTCCCTGTGCAGCGGGTATGGGGGGGCACCCTCAGTGGGAGTGGGAGGAGGAGCTAGCCCAGTGCCCAAGGCCTCCTAGCCTCCTGGGGGTGGGGGACGAGCAGTTCTTGCCTCCTACCATGCAGAAAGCACCAGGGCAGCCTGTGGGGAGGGCTGGCATCCTGTATCATGATGCCAACCCTGGGCCTGCAGGGAAGGAGGGCAGAGAGGGAGGGGGAGAGAGGGAGGGGGAG
>PVHX01023666.1:0-25308 GCA_004024805.1 Geosciurus inauris
AACACATATCTCCTGTTTCACTCTACCCTCCCTGCTTCCTCTCCAAGGGCACTCAGTATAGGCTACCTCTCCATGTACTTATAAGTTCATGGCCTTTCTCCTCTTTTTACTAAAGACCTCTCTTGGATATTGAGCATTTCTGGCTCTTTGGGAGATCCTCAGAGAGGCCAGAGAATACACAGAAACCCTGCTGTTTGGCCAGAGCTCTAAGGGCTGGAGCCAAGTACAAAACCCAGGCCAAGTTCAGAAACAATGAGTTAATAGAACTTCCTGGGTTTGCATCATGCTGTTGGTGATAAGTAATCAAATGCTTCATTTAGTCAAATCCTGTTGCACTTTTTGTCCAAAGGTTTTTCCAAGGATCACTGTTTCTCTGACCCTTGTGAGTAACTAGCCAAAGAAAAGTCAATGTGTGAAAAGGTTCAAGAGTTGCACAATGACCCACAAGAGTTGAACACACTGAAACTGAATGAAGATTCTGAGGTATTGGTGTTGAGATTGATACTGGTCTTGAAAAATCAGGATTGGATCTTTGTTCCCCCCAGTGTTGAAGATTAAACACCCAAGAGATGCTGAGGCAAGAGCAGAAAGTAAATTTTATTTAAGAGATAGGGGAGAGAGAGAGAGAGAGAGAGAGAGAGAGGGAGAGAGAGAGAGATCTCCTGAGAGGAGCAGTGACCCAGAGCCCATGGAAGTGGGGGTGTCTTGCTCCCTTATAGATTTTAGGTTTCCTCTCTTCTCCTGCTTACGTCATGATCAAAAGACAGGAAGAGAGCCTTCCAGAGGGTGATTCCATGTGTTGGAAAGTGTGATCCTGAGCCGGGAGTGGTGGCGCACGCCTATAATCCCAGTGGCTCGGGAGGCTGAGACCCAAGAATGGCGAGTTCCAAGCCAGCCTCAGCAATGGTGACAGTGACACACTGATCAACTCAGTGAGACCCTGTCTCTACATAAAACACAAAATAGGGCTGGGGATGTGGCTCAGTGGCCTAGTGGCCCTGAATTCAAGCCCTAGTACCCCCTCCCCCAGAAAGAAAGAAAGTACAGTCCTTTTCCTCCTCCAGAGGCTGTTAGCAACTGGTTTATGGGGAACTGCTATTTATCCATTTCCTTTTCTTTGATGATCAGCTAACTGTTCTTTGCCCTGGTCTTAGGATTCTACATTAATATTTTTAATTCTGCTGCCTGAAGCTTTCCTGCATTGCACTGGTGCTCGCCTCCCCCCACCCCCCGCCTCCCGTGTGATCCAATTTCTGTTTGTCTGGAATACGTAAGATATACGCATGTTCTCTATTTGCATTATGCTCCCCTCTTTTAAAAGGAGAATAAACATAGTGATGTGTCTTTCCAGTGTATGATATGATACTATGAAATCCAATATTTGGTATCTTATTCTCAAAATGGACTCTATTACATGATGATCATATTAAATAGTTTTCCTCCAACCCTTTCCTTCCCTTTAAAAAAGTTGTTGAAACTCTCTATTTTCATCACCATACTCCTGTGAAATAGCTCTTGCTTTCACAACCTGCATGATTTTGACCCTAGTAGTGATTTTCTTCTTTATATTCCTTGCAGGAGCATCCAGCACTAACAGCTGCTTATCAATTCTAGTAATAATACAGGTGTTGAGAATCAGGTTCAAGTCCTGTACCCCTGGTGTTGAAGATTGAACACCAAGAAATGCCAAGGCAAGCACAAAAAGTTTTATTTAAAGGATAGACTATATATATAGAGAGAGACAGAGGCTCCTCCACAGAGATGGGCATCCAAGTTGGTGCCAGAGAGAGTTGTGGTGTCCTTTTATAGATTTCAGATTTCTTTTGTTCTCATGGCCCCCTCCTACCTTTGCCTATGTGGGCAAAATGTGGGCCAAAACATGGAAAAGGAGCCTTCTAGGAGTAGTCAGGAAGGGAGCAGCCCAGGGGGCATTGATGAACAACTGCTTTTGGGGAACAATTCCCAGGAGGCAGGTAACCTTGGCAACAAGTTGGAGGAGGTGCTCTGGAGGTATTAGCATTTTATTTCCTCTTGAATCAGCCCCCTTCTTCCTGACCCAGTCATTCATTATCTATGCTGACTGTTCCCACCCCATCCCCACCTCAGTGACAGTGACCACCTTTAGCTTCCAGGAAACCATATTATCCTACCTCTAACCTCTCTGGATACTTTTCAGTCTCTGTGGCCACCCATCAGTCTATGGGAAACCATTAAATTTTGGATTCCAGGAGTATCTATTGTCTTTCTCTTGGTGATCTTATCCAGATGTATGGCTTTAATTACCATGTACCCATTGAGATTTTATAAATGTGCATCTTCAGATTCTCATCTGTATTCCTGGTTCTACTGATTTATCTTTAATTGACTGTTCAAATGCACCAACTCCACATGTGCTAAATAAACTCAGGACCTCTACTCTGTAAACCAGAGTCTTCTGTGTCTCTATGATTATCACCTCAATTAATCATTGACTCCTTCCTTCCACTATATCCTATCTTCATTCAACCCACCCCTAAGTCCTGTTGATTTTCCTTCCTACAGTGCTGGAATCCAGCCATGTCTCTCAATTTTCGTTGCCACCCAGTTAACCAAAGCTATGTATCATCATTTCTCAACAGGGCTCCCATCAATGGCCTCCTAAGTGGTCCCTTAAATCTATTCCTGCCCCTCCTGCAACTTCAGTACAGTCCTCACTTGCTGAAGTCAGAGCAAACTGTCACCAGCTTATCCTCTTGATGTATTACTGGTACGTGTAGAATAAAGGACAAGACTCTGAACACAGGCAGCAAAGGCCTGTTTGATCTAGACACTGTCTACCTCTTAGGCATCAGTTTCACTACCCTTCCCCTTCACACTCTGTTCTTCTTTGCACTGATCTTCCTTCAGTCTGTGTTCTGATCCTTTCTGTCTCAGGATCTTTGCATATACTCATCTTTTTTTGTTGTTGTTTTATTTGTTCTTATTAGTTATACATGACAATAGAATGTATTTTGACATATTATATATACACACACATATATATATGGAGTATAACTTCTCATTCTTCTGGTTGTACAGGATGGAGAATTACATTGGTTGTGTAATCATATATGCACATTGGAAAGTTATGTCTGATTCATTCTACTGTCTTTCCCATTCCCATCTCCCTTCCTTCTTTTCATTCTCCTTTGTCTAATCCACTGAAATTCTATCCCCCCCGCTTATTGTGAGTCAGCATCCACGTATCAGAGAAAACACTAGGCCTTTGGTTTTTGGGGATTGGCTTATTTCATTTAGCATGATAGTCTCCAGTTCCATTCATTCACCGGCAAATGCCATAATTTCATTTCTTTTTATGGGTGAGTAGTATTCCATTGTGTATATATACCATGTTTTCTTTATCCATTCATCTGTTGAAGGGCACCTAGGTTGGTTTCATAGCTTAGGTATTGTGAATTGAGCTGCTATAAACATTGATGTGGCTGCGTCACTGTAGTGCAGCAGTCCTCTCATGTTCCTGTCCAGATGCCAATTGCCATGATCCTCTCATCTCTTGGAACCACAGCCATTAATTAAAAGAGATACTGGATGTGCAGTGACAATGGGGCATAAAGAAAAGACAAACAGACACACATAGAAAAAAGGCTGGGTCCAGATGGATAGCCAAGCCCTCATGAGGCTTGACTGACTCAGAGCTAGCTCAGCAAGTTAATTATATAGATTTCATCATCAAAAGAATGATTGTGGGAAAGTTTCAGCAAAGCAGGCAATCTGAAGGACACAGGACTGGCAAGACATTAGGGTCATCTTGTTTTGCTCAGAATTTTCTGGGAGAAAGTGCTGAACTCAAGGCTTTGACTGATAGCCTTCGCATGTAGCCACCTGTGTCTGGTGTTACCATAGCAACTGTGGCACCTTGACCTGCACCTTTGCACAGGCAGTTCCCAGGGCAAACACAGTCATGAGAATCAGACAGACCATGATTTAGATCACCGCTCTCCACACTCTAGCATGCTGATTTTAAGTCATGTGAGTAAATACTAAGGGGTGGGATAACTGGGTCAAATGGTGGTTCCATTCCAAGTTTCTGAGGAATATCCATACTGCTTTCCAGAGTGGTTGCACCAATTTGCAGTCCCATTAGCAATATTTGAGAGGACCTTTTCCCCCACATCCTTGCCAACACTTATTGTTACTTATATTCTTGATAATTTGCACATACTCTTTTGACTGCTTGCTTTTCTTAGTCTTTATTCTAGGTAACATATTTCTGCATGTATGTGTGTGTGTGTGTGTGTGTCTGTGTGTCTGTGTGTGTGGTGCTAGGGATGGAACCCAGGGTCTCATACATACCAGACAACTACTCTAATACTGAGCTACATCCCCAGCCCAACATCTTATTTTCAGATCTTATCTTAAATGGCACTTCTTTGGGGAAGCTTTCCCAGATTCTGTAATAGATAACCTTGCCTGCCTGTCTTATGAATTGTGTATTTTCCAAGATGGCTGTATCAATACTTCCCAATCCTTATGTTCTGCTTACAACATGGCTGTAATACTCCTCCCATAGAGTCTCTCTTTGCTCCTCTTGAACCAAAGTGATTCTGTGACTATCCCAGAAGTGACTCTGTCTGAGTTCCAAAGCTAGCTCACAAAAGGTGATGCCACTTTTGACAGATATTTTTTCTTTCCTTTTTTTTTTTTTTTTTGGTACTTGGGATTGAACCCAGGGTCTCTTAACCACTGAGCCACATCCCCAGTCCACTTTTTAATATTGCAACAGGGTCTCACTAAATTGCTCAGGGCCTTACTAAATTGTTGAGTCTGGCTTTGAACTTGCAATCCTTCTGCTCTCAGCCTCTGGAGCCCCTGGGATTACAGGTGTGTGCCACCACACAGGGTTCTTTCTTTAAGATACTTACTCTTGGAAGCCAGCAGCCATATGAGATGTGAAAGATAATAATAAATGATAGGTATGGTTTTAAGCCAATAAATTTTGAGTTGATTCATTGTGCAGCAATAGATAGCTAAGCAACAGCATGAATCTATTTGTATAAACTGTTTGGATCCATCATAGTATTTATTTGTATAAAGCATTTGGATAATATCTGCATTTCTCAATAGACCAAAATCTTTTTGATGCAAGTACAGACAGTGTCCTATTAGCTCATTATTGTGTTATAGCACTAGCAATGAGCACATGGTAGGTACTCAAAAAACACTTTTGGAGCCGGGTGCGGTGGTGCACACCTGTCATCCCAGCACTTTGGAAGGCTGAGGCAGGAGAATCATGAGTTCAAAGCCAGCCTCAGCAACGGCGAGGTGCTAAGCAACTCAGTGAGACCCTGTCTCTACATAAAACACAAAATAGGGCTGGGGATGTGGCTCGGTGGTTGAGTGCCCCTGCGTTCAATCTCCAGTACCAAAAACAAAAAAGACCCACTTTTGGAGTAAATTAATAAATGAATGAATTCCATTGTCTGGGCAAGTCTTAAAAACTTTTCCATGTCAGGGCTGAGGATGTGGCTCAGTGGCAGAGCACTTGCCTAGAATGTGTGAGAGAGACCCTAGGTTCCATATCCAGCATAGAAAAAAAAAAAGAAAAAGAAAAAAAGAAAAGAAAGAATAAAATAGAAGAAAGAAAAAGAAAAAAATAGAAAACCAAACTTTTCACATGAAAGCTTGAATGAACACTCTAATATATATAATTATATAATCTCTTAATGCTTTTTTGAGGTGATATTTCACAGTAAAAAATAATAAATGATGCTGGGTGTGGTGGCACATACATGCCTGTATTCCCAGCAGCTCTGGAGGCTGAGGCAGGAAATTGCAGGTTCAAAGCCAGCCTCAGCAAATTAGCAAGGCCCTAAGCAACTTAGTGAGACTCTGTCTCATAATAAAACATAAAAAGGGCTGTGGAGATGGCTCAGTGGTTAAGTGTTCTTGGGTTCAATTCCTAGTACCACATAATAATAATAGTAATAATATTAAATGATGATTTATCATTAGTTTATTAAATGTTTGTTGGCCATATGCAAAGACATTTTGGGACCATCTAGAATCACACCACAGGGTTTTTGCACTCCAGTTGCTCACATGTAGAATACTTCCAGAATTTACCAGAGACCATTGGCATTTAAGGATTCCACATTCCCTATTGCTATGGTCTGAATGTTTTTAATCTTCCACTATTCATATGTTGAAATCCTAGCCTCTAACAGATTGATATTAAGAGATGAGGCCTTGGGGAGATAATTTACATCATCAGAGTAGCACTTTCAAGAATGAGATTAGTGACCATATAAAAGGGCCCCAGGGGAAGGAACTTGGTCACCTCTTCGAACATGTGAGGATGCAGTGAGTAGGTACCACTTAGGAACTATAAAGCAAGCCTTTACTAGACACCACATCTGCTGGCACCTTGATGTTGGACTTTCCAGACTCCTGAACCATGAGAGATAAATTTCTGTTGTTTATACACTACTTATTTTTTTTTAAATAGCAGCCTGGATGGACTAAGATAAATAAGTTTAATGTTTGGTGAGAAATTAAAGAAACACTTATTTGAATCTTAAAGGTGCAGCTGCTTAGTTGGTGAATGAACGATCTTGACTTTAGCATCTACATCTCATTAGAATTTTCTTTTCTGTCTATTAAATGGTCTTTCTCTCTCTGTCTCTGTTTCTCTCTTTTCTCTCTTTTTTTCTTGGTACTAGAGATTGAACCCAGGGCTGCTTAACCACTAAGCTACATCCCCAGCCCTTTTTGTTTATTTATTTAGAGACAAGATCTCACTAAATTGTTTGGGGTCTTGGTAACTTGGTGAGGCTGGCCTTGAACTTGTGATCAGTTCCTGCCTCAGCCTCCTCTGCAGTAGCTGGGATTATAGGTGTAGGCCACCATGTTCAGCTACATGCTGTTAAACTGATTAAGCCTCTGAATTTTTGTGGTGATTAACTTGTAATATTGTCACATCCAGTAATCACTTGATTCTACCAAAATGTGATTAGAGAAAAGGCTGGGAACACATAGAGAAATATCTATAGCTTATACCTTGAAGGTTTAGAAGGCCTTTGTGAATATCAAGGATCTGCTGGGGGCCGGTAAAGGTAGTAAAGTAGAAGTCACAGTGGACTGGAGGAGTTAAGAAAGCCATTATGGAGGGGGTGAGGCTTGAGGCAGATTTTGAAAAATGGGTATGTTGGCACACACCTGTAATCCCAGCTGCTTGAGAGACTGAGGCAGGAGTATCTCAAGTTTGAGACCAGCCTAGGCAACTTAGTGACACCCTCAGCAACTTAGGAGATCCTGTTTCAAAATTTAACAAATGGGCTAGGGATATGGCTCAGTGGTGAAGTCCCCCTGGGTTCAATCCCTAGTACCGAAATAGATAAATAAATAAATAATAAAAAAGAAAAAGAAAAAAACAGTCAGCAATGTGACCAGAAACATGAGATTGGACATGTGCAATGTAATAAGATGAAGTAAAACAGTCAAGTGGGGAATCGTGGAAAGGTCACTAGAAAGGAAAATTAGAGCCAAATTACTTGAGTCTTTAAAGAGCAGGCTAAAATCTACTTGATCCTAGAACCTAGAACTTATAGGTGAACAATTATCTAGGAGAATGCAGTATGGTCTCCTGGGGTTGTCAAAAGCACATGCTTCTGGATGGCCTGATTTGTACTATTCCATCTAGGTACTCTTCTCCCTTCCTACTTTTCTGGGGTCCCTTCTGTAGGGACATAGTAATCAGCAAGCACTGTGACTGGTGAGAATATGTTTGGTTTTTTTTTCTGGTGGGTTTGTGCAAAAAATAAAATAAAATGAGAAGATTGAAATTATAATATGATCTGAGGGCATCCTCTGAAGTTTATTTTTTTGGTACCAGGGATTGAACCCAGGGCTGCTTAACCACTGAGCAACATCCTCATCCCCTTTTATTTAGAGACACATCTTGCTAAGTTGCTCAGGGCCTTCCTAACTTGCTGAGGCTGGGCTTGAACTTGTGACCCTCCTGCCTCAGCTGCCCAAGTCACTGGGTGTACAGGCATGCATCACTACACCCAGCCCTCTGAGGTTTCTTTAAAGGCATAAAAGGTATATGAAGAAAGCACTCTCTGAGGAAGACAACTGTGATGGTGGGTCCCAAGAGTAAGAAGAAAGGCAATCTAGAGGCAGGAAGTTGCTGCTTCAGACATTGTTGGGTATCAACCCAACACTATTGCCTAGTTTTTCATTTTTGGCAGAGCCCCAAATTTGTGCAATCCCCACCCCTGCTCCATAAGAAGGGAATTTAACCCCATCCCCATCTCTAGGGGTGAATCCTACTTGGTGTTAGCTAATTTAGAAAGTCCCATTTCTCCTACTAGGAATCCATTTAGGGGTGCACATGTGGCACAGCAGGACACTAAGATGTGAGGGAAGACTTGTGAAAGCTTTCTTTACTTCTTTTCTTTTTTTAAATTTTTTTTTAGTTGTTGATGGATCTTTATTTTGTTCATTTATTGTTTATATGTGGTGCTGAAGATCAAACCCAGTGCCTCACACATGCTAGGCAAGTGCTCTACCACTGAGCTACAGCCCCAGCCCCTTTCTTTACTTCTTATTGCTGACCAGGTTCGCTGAAAAGCAGACTGGGTTGGCAATGAGCACACCGAAAGTTCAGGAAGGACACCTGTGGGAGGAAAAGGACGGCAACAGGAGGCATCAAGGGAAAGGTCAGCTGCGGTGTAGTTTCAGTGAAGTCCGCAGATGACCCAACAAGGAACTCTGAAGATGGCTCTGTGGAATTCTATTGAGTTGGAGTGAGGAAACAGGACATTTTTATATGCTTGTGGAAAACTATTATTGGATATTGGCTGCTCCCTGGTAGGGAACGTGAACTTAGACAAGGCAGGAGTCTTCAGCAAAGGGCATTTCCAAAAGGGCTTACAGCTGCAGGCTCTTTGCAGGAAACACTCCTAGAGGCTGGGAGAATAAGTCCTTCAGTCTTAAAGAGGGATATATGCAGTATATTACAGTGTCCACCATATTCATAAAAGAATCATACAGACAAGAGAAAACCCCTCTTTTCCCACTGATGTTACATATGAATTTAATGCCTGGAATGAGGTGGCCATTTTACAACCAGACTGAAATTGGAGCCAACATACAGAGAAGAAGGAAATGAAGAGACTTACCAAAGAAACAGAAGCAGACACCATATACATACTTGGAGCTCTGGATTCCTTTATAAAGGGAGTAATAAATGTCCTTCCTGTGCATCAGTTGAGTTATGGGTTTCTGTTACTTGCATCCAAAGCATCCTAGCTAAGATCATCAAGCCAAAGATGAAAAGCTTTGGAAAACATGCAGACAATGGATGGAAAAGGCACAGGGACAAAAACATGTCATAAAGTGTCAGGAAAACCTTGGTCTAGGCAGCATATGGAGTACTATAGTGACTTAGTAGTTCCAAACTTTTATGTTTTTGGAGCAAATGATAGACTCAACATTCTGGCAGATATTTTAAGTGATGGATGTGGTAGATACGTGTTTTGTCACAGCCCAGCCTCCCTTACAAGTGGTATGCCCATTTTTTTTTGTCCTGAGGAACTATCTGAACCTATTGTGAAACATCTGGTAGTATGAGAAGTCAAATGGCTTCCCCTCCAACTCTTAAAGGCCAACAATTTTCAAGAGGTAGCAATTATCTGATTCTTCCTTATTTTCTCAATACAATGTAAGGTAGGTACTTTTCTTGGCCACTTAGACCTTGAATATAGAATCAGTTACAGCAGAAATGATGAAATGGTTGTATTTTTAAAATCCTCAATAGCATCATCTGTTTCTACAATGCCTATTTACAAATCCTCTGCCCCAACCCCTTCACAAAGCAGCCTTTCTTTTGCTTGTACCCAAACTTTTTTCTTCTGTCTTCCTGTCAACATTGTGTACTCCCAAAATCCCTCTCACTTTTCACTAATATTCACTTTCTCTTTATTTAGTAACATAACTCACAAGTTTTAGTGAGGCACTTGAATTATAAGCTAAAGATGATATTTCACCTTTCTTTGAAATTTGATGTGTCCATGATATTAAATTTTGGTCATGGAAGAAAGAAGTAACATATGCTACTTCCAAGTTGTTCCTCTGCAATGGAAAGCTCCTATGTTCTCCTAAGGCTTTCCCTTTAATATTGCCTGGAAGAGGATGAGAACTGGTCAGCCATCTTGAACCATGAAGGAAACCCCATATTGAGGATCACAAAATGGCTTTACTAGCTTTGAACATCACATTTCTGTACTGTGATCTGAAAGAGAAACACATATCCTGAATCAGCCATTGAATAGTGGGCCTCTGTTGCAGCATCTTGGCATGTGCTCTGAGGAATATAAGTTCCAGGAAGTTCTTTATTTATGAACAAATAAACTTATTTGACATGTCTAGTAAATTAGTGTTGATAACATGAAAATATTAATAAAATTCCAACTTCTGTGGTTTTTTATAACTCAAATATCAGCAGACATGAAATATTTAAACAGTTCTGCAGCCAAAAGAAGCTGCTGCAGACACTGGAATATTTATAGTGGAAGACAGGAAGACTCATGGTATTTGTGTTTCCATAAGACTGAGGAACCCTTTCCATCTTGCATCCAATCTAGAAATTACTTTTTCCTGCCAAAGCCTAACTTGGATAAGATCCTCTTTTTCACAAATGTGGAGCAGAAGTCATAGGAGGAGAAAACTGTTTCCACTGAGCAGAGAAGAGAGATTACAGCACAGAGAATGAGATTTTATTTTGAGTTGTATGATAAAAGGAATGGCCTTTTTGCAGAGTGTTGGAGAGAACAACCCAGCCCAATCATATAGTTGCTACATCTCAGGATTTTAATTTTTGATATATTTTTCAGAAAGACCCTAAGACACAGACATTTACTGACCACCAAACATTTCCTAGCCTGGTGGTTAGATGGAACCATGTGGCTGGTTCTGACTGTGAAAAATGTGATGCCTCATTCCTAGGTTTAAGCATGTAAGAGTCAACATGTGCTATTCAAAGCCTTTCTACAAAGAAAACTCTGGGCCCAGTTGACTTCATTCATAAATTCTGCTGAACATTTAAGGAAGAATTCATACCCATTCTCATGAACTCTTAGAGAAAATTGAAGAGGAATCTGTCCCTACTCATTCTAAGAGGCCAGTGTGATTCTGACAGCAAAACCAGACAAAGGCATTACAAAAAAGAAAATTATGGGCTGGGGTTGTAGCTCAGTGGTAGAGTACTTGCCTAGCTTCTGTGAGGCATTAGGTTTGATCCTCAGCACCACATAAAAATAAATGAATAAATAAAATAAAGGTATTAAAAAAACTATGGGCAATTTCCCTCATGAAAATAGATGTGAAAGTTCCTTAAATTTTAGCAAATTGAATCAAATGATATATAATATATAAAAATTGTAATCCATCATAACCAAGTGGCGTTTATCTTAGGAACTCACGTAACTCCAACCAGTATAATTTACCACATTAACAGATCAAAAAAGAAAATCTTAATTTGCCATCTACTTCTGGAAAAAATTTCCAGCAAACTAAGACTAGAAGGCAATTTCTTGAACCTGAAAAAGAATATTTCAAAAGAACTGCAGTTAATATCATACTTAATAGTGAAGACGGAATAACTTCCTTTTAAGATCAAGATGTCTACTCTTATCACTCCCCTCTAAATGCCTTTTTTGGAGGTACTGGGGATTGAGCTCAGGGTTTTGTACATGCTAGGGAAGTGCGCTACCATAGAACTACATTCCCAGCTCTGCTCTCGCCAATTCTAGGCAATATTGTACTGGAAGTTCTAGCCAGTGAAATCAAGCAAGAAAAGGAAACAAAATGTATTTGGATTGAGAAGAAAAAAGTAAAACTGACCATTCAAAGATGGAGTGATTGTGTAGGAAATCCACTGGAATCTACAAAAAAGTGGGTAGAACCAATTTGCAGGTTTTCTATACTATACAGGCAATTAGAAATTGAACTTTAAAAATAATACTTTTTGCAACAGCATCAAATGTATGGAAGATTTATGGATAAATCTGGCTAAAGAGGTGCAAGGTCTGTATACTAAAAACAATAAAAGATTGTTGAGAGAAATTTGAGTTATCTGAACAGAATGCTCAATATTTTTAAAATGCCAATTCTCTCTATGTTCAATTCAATAAAAATAAAACTTCCAGTTGGCTTTTTTTGGTGGAAATGAACAGACTGATTCTAAAATGAATATGGGACTGTAAAGGACCTAAGGCAGAAAAACAAGTTTGAAAATTTGGAGGAATAACACTCTGTGACTTCAAGATTCATTCAAAGCTACATAAATTAATATAGTGTGGTGTTGGCATAAAGGTAGACCAATAAAACAATGAAACAGAATAGAAACTTCAGAAGTAGATTAATGCATTTGAAACAATTGATTTCATTTCTCTTCTTTCCTTTTTCTTTTTCTTCCCTTGTTTCTTTTCTTTCTTTTTCTTTTCTCTGTCTCTTTTTTTTGGTCTTACTGGGGACTGAATAAGATCAATTGATTTCTGATAAAGATGCAAAGGCAATGCAGTGAGAAAAGGCTAGTCTTTTCAACTAACTGTACTATAACAATTAAGCATTCTTCTGGCAACAGAAAAAGAACTTTGATCCATATTTAGAAGAAAACAGAATAGAAAATCTCTGTGACCCTGGTTTAAGCAAAGATTCCCAAATATGACACCAAAAGCACAATCCATAAAAGAAAAAAAATAATGTTAAGTAGACTTCATCAAAATGGAAATCTTTTGCTTTTTGGAATACAGTGCTAGGAGAATTAAAAGATGAGCCACAGAGAGGGGCGCGGTGGCACACGCCCGTAAACCCAGCACTTTGGGAGGCTGGGGCAGGAGGATTGCAAATTCAAAGCCAGCCTCAGCAAGTTAGTGAGGCCCTAAGCAACTCAGTGAGACCCTGTCTCTACATAAAACACAAAATAGGGCTGGGGATGTGGCTCAGTGGTCTAGAGTTCTAGATTGAACCCTGAGTTCAATCCTAGTACCAAAAAAAAAAAAAAAAAAGAGTGCCCAGTGCTGTGCCGTATGCCTACAATCCCAATGATTTAGGAGGTAGAGGCAGGGGGATCACAAATTTGAGACCAGCCTCAGCAACTTAGCAAGATTCTCAAAACAAAATAATAAAAAAGAGCGGGGGATGTTGTGACCCTGGGTTGAATACCTAGTACTAAAAAAAAAAAGAAAGAAAGAAAACATAGCATTTTATCTATTGAGTCTCATGTCTGGGTTCTTTCCAAGGTCCTTAGGGTAGTAGGTGGGACACTTTTGTAGCATCTGATGGTTGTAAATTACATGCCATGGTTCACCAAAGAAGTGAATCAGCCCCCTTGTCTCTAGTTGGGATCATAAGGAAAAATATTATCCGTATTTCCCCCTCTCTCTGGCTATACAGTTCAACTTCAGCTAGAACAATGTGGACTTTTTAAATGGAAGGATCTGTGCAACAAAGACTTCTGTTTAATAATAGAGCCTGAAAGGGCCTGAGGATGTAGCTCAGTGGTAGAGGGCATGCACCAAGCCCTGGGTTTGATACTTGGTGGGAAAAGTCAGGCAGAAAGAAAAGAGTCCTGATTTTTAGGTAATTTTATTTCTTCTAAGAATAAAGCACTTCATTTTTTGGATTCCCTTGTTGTAGGCATGTAATAAAGTTCCAGCCAACAGGATTTGGTGGAAGTGGTGTGTGCAACTTTTGGGAAAGGTGTTTAAAAGAGGTGACTCAGAGCCGGGCGCAGTGGTGAGCACCTGTGATCCCAGCACTTTGGGAGGCTGAGACAGGAGAATTGCAAGTTCAAAGCCAGCCTCAGCAACGGCAAGGTGCTAAGCAACTCAGTGAGATATTGTCTCTAAATAAAGCATGAAATAGGGCTCGGGGTGTGGCTCAGTGGTCGATTACCCTTGAGTTCAATCCCCAGTACCAAAATGAAAAAAAAAAAAGAGGTGACTCAGTTGGTGGGGGGCTTTTTGCTTTCCTTCTATTTCCTTCCTGAAATATAGACATAAAACTTGCTTTACAATCAATGCAAATATGGTCTGTTATAGACATAAGGAATTGACAGAATGCATTGATTATTCCGTTTATTATGTTTAGGCTTACCTAAGAAAATGGAGATAAATGGCAGTCTCAGTAAAGCAAGACAATTTCCATTATTCTGTTTCCTTCTCTTCCCACACAGACCCACTACCAGTGGTACTGCTGCCACTACCACAAAACCCAAATTATCAGTGTGGGATGTGGGAATGGAGGAAACACATCTGTTTGGATGTTCACTGGATATTCTACAGAACAACAAAACTGACAAAACCTAGAGGGCAAAATCCTTCACTAGAATACAAGGAAAACAGTCAGGGGTCATGTCAGCAGGTTCTTATGATCAGAGGCAAGAATGGGCCTGGAGGCCTCTGAAACCCAAAAGATTTCCATAAGAGAGTTATAATTAAGACAGCAGACCTTGGAGATACAGGAAGAGTACATCCTGGGTTCTTGGAGGTCACATGTAGGAGACTTAGGAGTGATAAGGGCAAGTTGCGTCATCCTATTTGAAGCTAGAGTGTATTTATATTGGTAAAAGTGAATTTGGGATTCAGTTAAGTTCTTTTACATATTTTTCTAGTCTTCTTAGGACCATTTAGGCAGTGAGTTGTTATGATGTTATGTTGTCTCAGCACCGTTTTTAATATAAGTTGGACTTTCTCAAGTGAGGAGCAGGGTTCAGTTACCTTTGATAAAGTTCTCTGTTTCCAATTCTCTGCTTGGGTCCAGTTCTTCAAGGTGATCAACCTAGATATCTGCCTTACACAATCACCTCTTGTCAACCACTTATGTATGGGACAGCTAGATAACTCCACACCCTAAATGGACTGCACATATGCTATAGTGACCACCCCTCAGTAATAGGGGGACTCCACAGAACTTACGCCTGCCTGACCTGAACTCACTGAATTAGAACTCACTTTGGGAAAGCTACTTGGGTAATGCCCTAGACTCCATAAAGGCTTTGGTCCACAGGTCTCCCTGCCTCTCTCTTGCTTTCTACTGCTGGTTGAGCACATGCAGTCAGATAGCTCCCCCGCTTTCCACTGGCCCACAAAGTGTACTGTCTTCTTCTCTGTGGGACCTGGGATCTGTGACACACTGCTCTATTTGGCCACATGTTCTGTTGCGCTGCCTCTCTGTGCCTCCCCTGAACAAACTTCTTTAGTAGTCAAAGCTCACCTAGAGAGTTTCCATCTTTTTTTTTTTTTTTTGAGTACTGAGAATTGAAACCAGAGGCACTTTACCACTGAGCCACATCCCCAGCCCTTTATGTATTTTATTTAGAGACAGGGTCTCACTGAGTTGCTTAGGGCCTTGCTAAGTTGCTGAGGCTGGCTTTCAACTCATGATCCTCTCATCTCAGCCTCCTGAGCTGCTGGGATTACAGGGGTACACCACCAAGCCTGGCTGAGAGTTTCCATCTTGATAGTAATAGACTGGACTCAGGTCAGATAAGAGCCACAAGAGTATCTGCCAGTATAAATGAATTTCCTGGGAGAAGGACACATGGTCAAGGTTGGATACTTAAGGCTGTCCACCATGATAAAGAAGTATGCTGTGAAAGGCACACCGTAAACAATCATGACCACCTCCCCTGGAGCCCATCAGGGCAGCACTAAAGTTCACAGCCATCCTCCAGAGAGAGACTTCAAGATCAAAGTAGAGGACTCTAGAAACGTGACTATTTTATGCCATTTGTCTTTTAAGAAATGAATTTAAATTATAACAAGTACAAAATAAATATTCCATACTCCTTCATTTAGTTAATTGTGAAAGCATGTGGATTTGCTCTTGATTGGCACAGAGAATAAGAATGTTGAGTTAAGGCAATTTTCTTCCCCTCCTAGGCTCATAATTAGCCTACATTTTCCAATTTCCTTTACAGTATGTTGGACCTCATGGCACCGGATGCCAATGGAATGTAGGCAGAAGTTGTATGTACCATTTCAGGCCCATAGAATGCTAAGGCCCAAAGAGAATGCCAAAGCCACCAGATGATAGAAGCCAAGGTCCCTGAATGACTACGTGGAGCAAGATCACCCATTCACCCTTGGTGGATTATCATATGAACAAGAAATGAACATTCATCATGTTGAATGACTCAGATTTGGAATGTTTTTGTTTCAGCACTTAAGTGGTCCGCATTAATGCAACCAGTGTCTTTCAGAGAAAATAACATAGAAACTTTAGTTAATTATTACTAGAAGCTTGTGTGTAAGAAACAATATTCTCAAGGTTTACAGTAATTTGGAAGTTCATATCAGTTATTGTCTACTTACATTGTTGCATCAGAATTATATAGGAAGCTATTTTAATAAACATATTCCCCAAATGACTAGACTTGACCTAGTGAATCAGAACCAGGAAAAGCATAGGCAGTTATATTTGAAAAACTTGTGTTTTACATGTACCTTTGGCTAAGAATCACTATGCTAAGATAACCTAAATTTTATCTTTATATCAAGCTATATTGTCAGACCTCATTGTTTAGCATCCACATGACTGATTTTACTAAATTGAGTTTTTTATGTTAGATTATAAACTATATTTTATGATAGGTATGAAATTCAATGATCACATTTTGAAACTTTGCAAATTGTATTGGCTGTTTTACACATAAAGTATACATTTCACTACATAAATTGAGCTATTTTAAGGGATTTTTAAAAAATATTTATTTTTTTAGTTGTAGGTGGACAGAATATCTTTATGTGGTGCTGAGGTTTGAACCCACTGCTTCATGCATGCTAGGTGAGCGCTCTACCACTGAGCCACAACCCCAGCCCTTAAGAGATATTTTGATTGCATTTTAAAAATTAAGATGTAATAAAATTGACCTTTTGGGGGTGTATAGTTCTATAAAATTTACACATTTATAATTTCATGCACCCCTCCAAATCAGAATACAGAACAGTTCCATCACTCCAAAATACTGCCGAATGCTAAATCTTTGAAGTCATACCCTCCTCCCCATCCTTTACTCCTTGAAACCTTAACCCTTTTATCTGTTTCCTATCATTACTGTTTAGTGTTTTTGAGAATGCTATTGGAATGGAATCATATAGTAGATAACCTGTTTAGACTGGTTCCTTTCACTTACCATAACACTTTGGAGACTCATTCAAAATTTTGCCCATAATAATTGATATCTTTTTTTTTTGGTACTGGGGATTGAACCCAGGAGCACTCAACCACTGAGTCACATCCCTAGCCATTTATCTTTCTTTCTTTTTACTTAGAGACAGGGTCTCACTAAGTTGCTTAGGACCTAATGAGGTTGCTGAGGCTGGCTTTGAACTTGCCATCCTCCTGCCTCAGCCTCTTGAGCCACTGGGATTACAGGTGTGCACCACTGTGCCAAGACAATTTGTCTTTTTAATGCTCAGAAATATTCCTAGCCCTACTGTGCTTTCCATTTACTATTGAAGGATTTGTGGGTTCTTTCTAGGTGTTGTGCATTGTGAATAGAGCTGCTAGAAAACATGTGCATACTTTTTGTGTGAACCTAAGTTTTCCTTTTTCCAGGGTGGTCATTTTGTTTTAACTTCAACATCATTAACACTTTGGAATGGAAAATGTTTTGTTTTGGGGGACTGTCCTGTGCATTGTAGAGTGTTTATTGAACAGCACCTCCAGCCTCAACTTCCAAAATACCAATAGCATTCTTTCCCTCCTAGTTGACATCAAAAAATGTTTCTAGATATTGTCAAATGTCCCCTGGGGTGGGGAAGGGGGAAAATTTCCCTGGCTGAGAACTACTGTCTTAGGAGAACAGAAACATGTAGTATTACTTTATTTGTTTATTTTTTAGTACCAGGGATTGAACTCAGGGGCACTCCACCACTGAGCCACATCCCCAGGCCTATTTTGTGTTTTATGTAGAGACAGGGTCTCACTGAGTTGCTTAGCGCCTCGCCCTTGCTGAGGCTGGCTTTAAACTCGCTATTCTCCTGTCTCAGCCTCCCAAAGTGCTGGGATTACAGGCGTGTGCCACCAAACCCAGCTGCAGTATTACTTTAGTGTGAACTTAAAGGTTTTAAGTAAAATCTTTAAAAGTTACTATTTTATTTTTTATCTGTTTTCTTAAAAAGTTTCTATCTACATTTCTGAAACAATGTTTCTCCGGATATAGAATTCTAATTTGGAAATCAGGTACAGTGGTGCACCCATGTAATTCCAGCTACTCAGGAAGTGGAGGAAGGAGGATTGCAAGTTCAAGGTCAGCCTGGACAATTAGCAAAACCTCATCTCAAAATTTTAATAAAAGGAGTTGGGGATGTAGCTCAGTGGTAAAATGCTCTTATGTTCAATACCCAGCACCTGCTGCCCTCCCCCCCAATTTTATTTTGGCTTATGGTTCTGGAGACTGGAAAGTTCATGATCAGGTGACCACTCTGGTGAATGCCTTGTGTGTCTTTATTCGTTCTATTCATCTATTACTAAATCCATACATGGATGTCTTAATTTCATTGTTTATACTTAGTTCTAGAATTTTTTATAGCTTCAGTTTTTCTACTAAAATCCTCATTCTTGTATTAATTCCTTGAAAATATTAAACTTCAGAAGCAATTAATAGCTCTTGTTGGAAAGCAGCCCCAGGTACCAGGCACATCCATTTGGGCTTCCTTCCTCTTCCAAATTTTAGTCTCACAATTCTTTATTGTCTTGGTGGTACTCTGATACTCACAAATTCCCAATTTAAATGAACTATCTTATAGAAGACTTGAGAGGAAAGGAAACTTGAATATGAGATTGGGTCATAGCTGACATCAGAAAATGCTTTATAAATCTGTATACTTTTGTTCAACTTTTCAGTTCCCAGTGGTAAGGTGGTCTCAGCAACTTATTAGGAATTACCCGAAGACTAGAGACTTGCTTTTAAATGTATACAATTATATTTTATAAGACAACTGTTCCTGTTTGTAAAAAGTCAATGGCAAGGAAAAAATATGGGGAGGGAACTTTTCTAGATTGAGAGGTTTAAAAGCCGTAACAATCTAATGCAATACATGAATTTTTACTGATTCCTAGTTTAATGAACTATTTTATAAAAGACTTGAGAAGAAAGGAAACTTGAATATGAGATTGAGTCATACCTGACATCAGAAAATTATTCACTTTGTTAGACAAGGTACTAACATTGTGGTTATATACAAAAAATATACCAAATGTCATTTTAAGCTGCATCCTGATGTATTTAGGTGGAATGTTAGGATGTCTAGCTAAGACAGGAAGCAAACACAGCAAAGTGTAAAAGACAAATCTATATGGGTGTTTATATTACATTGATTTTCTTTCTTTTCTGTATATTTGAAATATTTCAGAATAAAAAAGTTTTAAATAACCACAATAGATCAATTTTTTAAAAATTCAGTTGTAGATGGACACAATACCTTTGTTTATTTATTTTTATGTGGTGCTGAGGATTAAATTTTTTTTTCTGTTGTAATAACATTTGGGCCACAGGAAAATATTCTGTAAAATCTTTAAAAGCCATGTACTACTATTTTTACAAGTTCTCAACACATTAGGTAGAAAAATTGTTTCTGTGAAATCTCAAAAGGTTTTCTAGTGTATCAAAAAATTGTGTACTTTGGGGTAGATTTTTTTTTATAATATTTTTTTTTAGTTATAGATGGACACAATGTCTTTATTTTATTACTTTGTATGTGGTGCTTAGGATCGAACCCAGGGCCTCATGCATGCGAGGCAAGCGCTCTACCGCTGAGCCACAATCCCAGCCCCTTTGGGGTAGATTTTTACCACTGAACCATATAAAATTTTTCTTAAGTAAAACTAAGTATCTTATTATCATTTATACATTCCTTAAAGTTAGAGGCAGTTTTCTTGTCCTCTGCTACTAAAAATATCTCATCTAAACTGAGCATATTGGCACTTGCTTGTAATCCCAGCAATTAGGGAGGGTGAGGCAGGATTGCAAGTTTGAGGCCAGTCTCTGCAATTTAGCAACACCTTGTCTCAAAATAAAAAATTAAAAGGACTGAAGATGTAGCTCAGTGGTAGAGCACCCAATGGGTTCGATCCCCAGGAAACCCACCCAAACCTACATCCCCCCCAAGACATCTCAACTATTGTAATAAACAAATTATCCATACCAGATGAAAATGGAAGCCATTAAAACTATATGGGAATGCAGCTTGCCCTGGTCAGGTGAGTTTTCCTGCTGTAGTTTTTGTAAATGATTTCAGGGTTAGGATAATGTTTCCTGATGTTTTCCATAATTAGTAGTGTAAGTAACAGTATGCCAAAGTAGTCACTGGTCACAGTTATTGACTGCATATCAAAAGCCTGTTAGTCTGCTGTCTCTTTATTGTAGCTTTTTCCAGCAGAAACATCCTCGCTGTAATCCCTCAACTCCCCACACCCTCCAGAAGGCTTACTATGGATTTGTATGCAACAAAAATTTAAATTACCTTAGTAGAATATCACTTTTCTAGTTAATTCTTTAACTCTCATTTGCTTAAAATCTGAGATCTTAGGGAAGATTACAACTGAGATAAATCCAGAGCCTAATCATTTCAATATGCTTTCCTTGTAAACTAATTTCTCTTGCCAAAATGATGTACTTTGTTTAAAACAGAGGTTACAACTTGGCTGGCCAAATTTGGCCTGTAGTTATGGTTTGGCTCTTTCTAAGTTCTCTCTCTCTCTCTCTGGCTCTTTCTAAGTTCTCTCTCTCTCTCTCTCTCTGGCTCTAAGTTCTCTCTCTCTCTCTCTCTCACACACACACACACACACACACACACGCGCGCGCATGAATGAATTACCCAGTAAACACATTTCCTGTTCAATAAAATATCCTCCTCATTCCTGAGATGAAGATTTTTCAAACTGATATCTCTCTTTTCACTTATTGATTTCTTTTCTTTAATTATTCTTTATCTTGGGGGGGGGGGACACTGATTGAACCCACAGGTGCTTCACCATTGAGCTACATCCCCAGTTCTTTTTTTTTTTAAATATTTTTTTTTAGTTGCAGATGGACACAATGTCTTTATTTATTTTACTGCTTTGTATGTGGTGCTGAGGATCGAACCCAGGGCCTCACGCATGCGAGGCAAGTGCTCTACCGCTGAGCTACAGTCCCAGCCCCCCCAGTTATTTTTATTCTTTATTTTGAGACACGGTCTTGCTAAGTTGCTGAGGCTGGTTATGAACTTGTCATTTATTGATTTTTTTATTTACTTATTTTCAACTCAGGGGATTTAACTAGGGCCTTCCATATACTAGGCGAGCACTCTACCACTTAGCTACATCCCCAGCCTGCTGATTTCTTATTCTTTATTTTTAAAAAAAGTAAAGCACATTTTAAAGTGAAAAAACATTCTCAAAGCTTTTAAAAGAATTGAGCCTGTTGTCGCTTAACTTTATTGTAACTTCTTCCAGCAGAAACATCTTCACTATATTCCCCCTAATTCTTCACATGAAAAATCTTTAAACCATGTGCCCTGGGCAAAAGGGACTTTAAAATATGGAAACATTTTCAATGTTGATAGTCTCACAAAATCAAAGTGGTAGAAAAACTCTTAAGTTGATGAGCATAATAAAGGAAATCAGTCTCACTCTGTCCCCAAATAATCACTGGGAATCTTGTCTCTAATTCTATTGCCATTCCATTCTCCTGTGGGGAGAGGTCTGACAAGAACCTGGGCTCTCACTTTTATTGCCAGCCCCAATGATTATAAAAGTAGCTGGACAAACTTTCCCCCTTTGGATGCATTTGACGGCGTTCACTGCTTCAGTTGGAAGAGACAGAGCCTCTCCTGCTCATGGAAAGACTTTGTTTTCCCTCTATGGATTTATAATACCCTATGGGTAAATTTGTACTGTAATGAACCATGTGGTACATGCTTTAAAGAAGTACTTTAAAAGTGTGGTGCACAAATTTCTAAGAAATCAATCCTCATCCAAACTCTAAAACTCTGTGTCAATTTATTTGGTAATCATTTAATTTTCAATACTTGCTCACTGCGTCTGACATCCCAATAAAGGTGACCTCTCTATAATCCCTGCTTTGGTGTACCTGGTGACACGTTCAATGCAAATTTCAACAACAGTGTATCTCCATTAGAGATGTATCATTAAAGATCCAGGATTTAGCAAGAAGCTATTTTAGGAAAGCAATAGTAAGAATTTAAAGCATTTGAACTATAAACAACAGGCTTATTTTGTATGACCAAGAGTTCTCAAACTGAAGTACTATTATGGCTTGAACTGCATCCTCTCCCCTGCAAAAGATTTGCTGAAGTCCTAACCTCTAATAATTAATTCAGAAAGTGATCTTATATAGAAACAGGGTCTTTACAGAGGTAATCAAATAAAAATGAGGTAACTAGAGTAGATTCTATTGTAATATGACTGGTGTTATAAAAAGGGAAATTTGTATAGAGATACACACAGAAGACAATATGGAGACACACAGGGAGAACCCCATGTGAAGACAAAGGATTAGAATGATGCATCTACAAGACAAGGCATGCCTAAGACAGTCAGAAGTTAGGAGACCTGGAATAGACCCTTCTCTAGTGTCTTCACGGGGAGCATGGCTCCACCAACACCCTGATCTTGGACTTCTGGCCTCCTTACTGTGAGACAGTATGTACGTAGTTTCAAGCCACCCAGTTTGTAGTCCTTTGTTGAGGTAGCCCTGAGAAACTAATACATAGGAGGGTCATCATGATTACTAATTTTTTCTTTTATCTTTCATGTGTTGACATGGATTTATATGATCTTTTATAAGATATTAAAATCTTATGACTATTGATATTTTAAAAATTGATATCCATTTAACATTGATCCTTAACATATAAGAACAATGTCAATGATTCCCCCAAGGTTTGTTTCAATGGTTTCTATTTTCAGGTCAAATTGACGTCAAAAAGAAAGTCTGAAGCAACATCATTATAGAGAAAAAAGAGGAATAAATGAAAAAGATAACAAAGATGAATAGATTGTATATTAAAAATTCACTTAACTTTTTGTAAAGTTATAAGGTTATCAGTAAATGTTATTTATTTTATTTATTTGTTGATTGGTACTGGGGATTCAACCCTGGGGTGCTTTACCACTGAGCTACATTCCCATTCCTTCTTATTTTTTATTTTAAGATGAGGTCTTGCTAAGTTGCTGAGGCTGGCTTTGAACTTGCAATCTCTTGCCTCAGTCTCCTGAGTCACTAGGATTATAGGTGTGTGCCAGTATGTCTGGCAGATCCTTTTATCTTTGAAATTAGTATATGATGTTTAATTCAATCAATGGTTTTTTAAAGCATTCTCAAATATGTTAGCTTAGTTTTTTGTTTAAGTTTAGTATTCACTAATCTCTTTTCTATCCAATTAGGAAACTTAGGTTTTTAAATTGCCCTGTTATTTTCAACTGATCATTAAAATCATATCCCATATTCTTCATTTTACTCCCACATAACTGTGACTTTCCATTTTCTTAGTTTCTGGCATAACATCTAGCACATAGGAAGTAGTATTTCTTCTATGTAAAAGCCAGATATGAAACCAAATTTAGAAAAGAAATATAAGCATTCACAGTCCAAGGGCACATGATTGGTATGTTTTTATGAGTTTTTATAAAAGCATTCACTCTTACTATTAAAACTGACATTTGGGTGTTGATTCTCAAAAACCACTTTATAAATATAAATTACTTTAGGAACCTCCAATAGAGCAGGGGTATTTTATTAGTTCAGTGAGGTTTCTCTCATGTACCTCTTTCAAGTGTTTCTGACTTAAATTTTTCCTTGGAAATAAGCTATTTGATTTCTTTCTTTTATTTTTGGACCCAAGGGCTCCTTACCACTGAGCTACATCCCCAGTCTTTTTATTTTTTAAATTTTGAGACCAGGGTCTCACTAAATTGCTGAGGCTAGCTCTGAACTTGTGATCTTCCTGCCTCAGCCTACTGAGCCACTGAGATCACAAGTGTGCACCACCAACCCAGCTGACTTTTTTTAAAAAAATAAACCTTTTCTCTTCATTTTTACTTCCATTTTACCTATTTATTTGTAGTACTGGGAATCAAGCACAGGGTCTTGTGCATACTAGGCAAGCACTCTGCCACTGAGCTACCTCTTCAGTCCTGACGAATTTTATGTTGGAACTCTAGAGCCTCTTTTTTGAAGGAGCTCACCTGATTTAGGTCAGGGCCACCTGGGATCAGCACCTTTTTTTCTTTAACTTAAAATTGATCAACTAGGAATTTTACTTACATGTACAAAATCTTTCACTCTTTCCATATGATGTGACCTGACCAAGGGAGTGACATTCATTGGTCCCATCCATATTCCAGGGAAAGGGATTATTCAGGACATGTGGCACCAGCAAGTGAGAACCTTAGGGTTATGTTAGAATTCTGCACTACAAATAGCATGTCTTAGTACCATTTGTGAGCTGTACTTCCACTTGGCTCCTATAGTTTGTCTTGGTATTTTTTGCAATATTGTACTAGTAAATAGAGCTTTAAAATTGCATTTACCTTTAATAAAACTAGAATTCTATTAAGTGTAATATTCACACAGACTATTTTTGAGATTTAAAAATCATATCTACTCTGGATTAACATTCTTACAATCCCTGTGCATGAAACACAGAGTTTTGTTCTTTGTTCAAATGGGGCAATGGTTACTGTGATTAAAAAATACAATGTTTTATTCACAAGCTACATGGGGAAAATGAAGGTGGCTTGAGCCATTAAAGAAGTGGTATCTGTGAGAAAGGAAAGCAATGTTTCTATCAGAATAGACTGAAAACCTTTATCCTTCCCATTCCTCGTGGCAGTGCGCTGTGTCATTGAGCCAAATTTGATTACCACTGTCAATGCTAGAGACAGTTGAAATGAGCAAGCCTATGTTTGGGTCTTGGTAACAATCTGTGGCAGGGTCAAACACTCCAGATCATACCACAGAATCTATAATGTTTTATAGATGCTCGATCACCTCCCTAAAGAAAGAAATGAGAAACAAAGAAATTTCAACACTCATTTTCTCTAGAAATATGTTTTGTTGACACAATTGCATTCATATTTTCTTTACTTGGGGGTAAACATATTTTGTGTCCTTCAATATATTTAAAATTAGATGTTTTGCTTCCATTTGATCAATGCATAACTCCACGCACCTCCAAATTTCATACTCATCCATTTTAACGGCAGAACCGACCAAAGTTTATTAAAATAACTTCATTACAAACAATTTTGTTT
>PVHX01023667.1:0-25312 GCA_004024805.1 Geosciurus inauris
TATATATATATACTGTTCATTGAAAGTGCATATAAAGATGTTTAATATGAAGAATGTAATCTGCTTATAATTTTGTGCAAAGTTAGAAAAATTATGATTGTAACAATTTTTTTTCTATTTGCCTCAACAAATGTTTTCAGTGAATAGTGTGTACAGCTTCTGAAAATTTGTTTTTTTCTGTTATGTTTGATAACATGTACTAAAATGCAACTTTTGAGAAAAATAAAATTAAATTAAAAAAAAAGAACATGGTTTTTAAAAATAATTCAAGTCAGTAAGCAACAGTGTGCTGACTTTTTAAATTTTTTTCTTTTGCATTTTAAAAAAAAGCTAACACTATGGTTTCCTTTTCTACATTCATAAGAATAAGCCAGTGATGTGACTTCCTGTAAATAGATGTCCTGTTCCTCCCTTAGGTGTGGCTAGAACCAGCCAGGCTGAATTGGTCTTCTTTGAAAAGCCCTCATTAGTGCAAATGGCACCAGAGGTAAAAATGGAACTCCACACTCAGTCTTTGTTTTAAATATCATTGCCATATGTGCTCATGAGTCACACATTTTGCTTTTAAGCAATCCTGTCAGCAACAAAACTGGATTCAGAAAGGTGTCTGGCCTGAGGCATTAACTAAAGAAAATAATTTATTCTTTCAGTTCTGTCCCAGCAGATATTGAATTTTGAAAATGAAAACAACCCATGCAGATCACACAGAGCAGCATTCATTGCTTCAAAAGCAAATGTTTCCAAAAGCTTGCAGATCACATTTAGAGATGATCTCCATGAACTTTAGATAGTTGTTCTAAATGACATAATTTGACCATCACTAATATCATTTGGTTTAGGCAACATTCTAAGCCTCTAAATCCAAAATGATTTCTAAAATCTCTTTTTTAAAAGAAATTAGATACTATAAGTTTTTCATACATTCATGTTGAAATGTAATTTGTTGTTTTCCTTCAGCATCTTTTTATGGAAGGTTTAATATTTTTCTTTAGGTTTAATATTCTTTAGGTTTAATATTAAACTATATTCCTGTTTGTAGGGATTCTGGATACTTGCTTCTTAGCAGAAATGGTTTCAGTGTTGTGATTCCCTTAGTTTTTTGACAGACACAATGTCTATTCCTTTATCTCATATTTTAATTTTTCTTGCTTCTAAAAAAATTGAACA
Organism: Geosciurus inauris; assembly: GCA_004024805.1. Classification (NCBI taxonomy): domain Eukaryota; kingdom Metazoa; phylum Chordata; class Mammalia; order Rodentia; family Sciuridae; genus Geosciurus; species Geosciurus inauris. The sequence goes on from PVHX01023667.1 coordinate 1,168, forward strand.
AAATAGAGATGTGAAAGTGCATCTAATTTAGTTCATTCCTTTCTTTTTCCCTTAATATGAGAGTTAGCTTTTCATTACTGTGACAAAATACCTGAAATGAACAACTTTGAGAAGAAAAAGTTTATATTGGCTTGTGGCTTCAGAGGTTTGGTCCATGGTTGACTGACTCTACTGGCCTGGACCAAGGTGATGTGGAGCATCATGCCAGAAAGATGTGGTAGTGAAAAGCTTCTCAGTTCATAGAAGCCAGAAAACAGTGCAAGCAGGAGGAGCCAGGGACAAGATATAGTCCTCATGGGGATATCTCCAGTAACCTACTTCTTCCAGCCACACTCCATCTGCCTATAGTTACCACCTGGTAGTCCATTCAAATTATTAATCCATCAAATGAATTAATCCACTGATGAGGTCACAGCTTTAATAATCCAATCTTTTCACCTCTGCACATTGCTGAATTGCCTAACATGTGAGCTTCTGTGGGGACATTCCAGATCTAAATCATGATAATATATATATTACTCTTTTTCTACTGCAGTACCCCAGAAGGAGGCAAGCTCTTCATATACTGTGGTACCTCAGAGGGGGGCAGTTTTGTGTATACTATAAATGCCACTTACCAGCACAGAAGAAGGGGAAAACGTGCCTTAAAACCTGCTGATAGATGACCACTTTGCCTTTCCACCAAGCACCCGTAAGAAGCTGACTATCCTCAGGGATAAAATTCCCAGGAACAACGAGACCAATGTCTTGTGTACATGCTTGTGAGTGAAAGTAAAAACAAGACCAAGATAATAGGGAAAATGCAGCCACTTACTTTTAAAAATCTGAGATGCATGCTTCTACAATTGCCAGGATGAGATAGGCCTATTTGATCAGAGTTTGTGTATAATGTAATCCACTAACTTCTCAAAGTAAGAAAACTTAAAATTTTAAAAATCATTCCTTCTGGGAAAGAGAAAGGCCTAGGACAGAGTTGTTGAGATTTGGGACATTCCTAAGGGACATTTGGGACATTCCTAACTAACTTTGGGCTATCACCATATAGGGGATTTAATGAAAGAAGTCATATCAAGAGGAAAAGATGAGACAAGGAGTATTATAGGTCAAGTTGTATGCCCCCAAAAAAGAGATATGTAGGAGACTTAATCCATGGACCTCAGAATATGACCTAATTTGAGACCAAGCCTTTGCACAAGTAATCAAGTTTAAATGAGGTCATCAGGGTGGGCCTGAATCCAATGAGACTAGTATCTTTATGAAAAGGAGAAATTTGAACATAAAGATAGACACAAACATGGAAAGAATGCCATGAAAGTATGAAGGAAGATCAAGGTAACCCCACTGCGAACCCGGGAATGCTGAAGAAAGCTAGCAGGTCACCAGAAACCAGAGGAGAAGCATGGAGCAGACTCCTTCACTGACTCATGAAGAAAGAAACCCTGTGAGCACCTTGATGTTAGACTTCCAGCTTCCAGAGCTGAGAGACAATAACTTCCATTGTTCAAGGCAGGAGTGCTAGTAAATTAATATGTGGAACCAAATGGATATCAACATGGTCACCTCCTTCAATGCTCCTGCATTCCCCAGTGAGCCCCAACATGAAACCTTCCCTCCCAACAACCACACACACTCAAGGACACCAGGTCTTGTCCAGAAGATCATCTGCCATGCCTTTATTTTTTGTTGTATATAGTAGGATTAAAGCTCAAATAGGGAATTTTAGCAGATAAATGACCTGATAGTCATGGTGAGGTTATGTTTCTTTTCTATTCTTTTTTTTTTTTTGGTACTGGGGATTGAATCCAGTGGCGCTATACCACTGAGCTACAACCCCAGCACACACACCACTACCCACTTTTTTAAAAAAATTTTTTGAAACAGGATCTCTCTAAGTTGTGCAGGCTGTCCTCAAACTTGTGATCCTCCTGCCTCAGTTTCCCAAGTTGCTAAGATTTCAGGTGTGCACCACAGCTCCCAGCAAAGCTGTGTATCGTAAAGGGTGATTTAAAGACTACCTGAAATCCAAGTGTTGAGAGTTGGAGCACTTGACAAAACCTCAGGTTCTTGGTCTCATCCTCGACTGATGGACACTTTCTAGGGGGAAGGTCCTACAGGGGCTAGCAGAGAAAATAAGCTTTACATTTTAATAAGCTTGAGACAGAGAGAGAGAACTGTGTGTGTGTGTTTGTACCTATTTATTTTTGTTTTGTCTTCTATATAGTTTGAAAATTCGCTTGGTTAAAAATTCAAAGTGCAAAAAATAAACAATTTATGATGAAAAGTTTCCCTTCTGCTCAGATATATTAGAATACAATAGTTCCGCTATCTGATGCGCTTTCCCATATTATAAATGTGTCCTTTTTCACAATAACTAATATTGCTTAAGGTTAACATATATATTAACATGTATATTTTGTGTAGTTTAGACATTTTATACAATTTGCTGTTTTACATTTTGTACTTTTTAGTATAAATAGTAACCTATAACAATACTTTGCACATTTATTATCTTTTCTTATTAACACATAGCTTCTCAAAACCTTTGTTTTAAGAGCCAACATTTCTCATTTGTACTTGGAACTGAGGAAACAATGGAAAAATTAGACTGCTGCCCAAAGAGAAAAAAGAAAACATTTTCCCTAGGTCTAAACTATAGACAGTGAGACCAGTAGAGAGCGGCTACTAGTATTCCAGAATTGATTGTTATGCCACCAACACAGATAAAAGGTCATGTTATGGAAAAGGACAAAGCAACTGAAAGAAAAACAAGCAGATGAAAAAGACATTGAAGCCTTTCTTTCCTAAACCTTGCAGACTTGTATTAATGCAAAGATGCAAGAGAGTCTGAGGAGAAATTATGGTTCCTTCTAAAAAAATGGTTCGTACTCTTTCTGGTTATAATTTATAAAAATCTTGCTCGACTGAAAAAAAAAGCAAAGTCTATGTCTGATAATTTTCCAAAGTGGCTGGATCAACTTACGCTCTCACCAGCAGCACATTAACATCCAGGTGTTCCACATACTTGCCATGCTTTTGTTTCTGCTGTCTTTCATTTTAATCATCCAGAAGGGTAGGTGACTGGATCTCCTTGTGATTTGAATTTACTTTTCATTAATAATAAAAGAAGTTCTTTGTAGATTCCTTGACCATTCAAATACTACCCTCCCCCTTTTTTTTCTTTGTAAAATGTATATTCAAATCTGTTCCTTTCTATTAGGTTGTCTTTTTAGAACTAATTTGTAAGAATTAATTTTCATGTATTCCGGCTGTGAGTCTGTTAGAGTTTGGATCTGAAATGTCCCCAAAGGTCATGTGGTAAAGGCGTGGTTATCGGCCTGAGGTGTTAATGAGAAGTGGTGCAGCCTTTAGGAGGTGAACCCTAGTTGGGGAAAGCAGGTTACTGGAGGTGGGCCTCTGAAAGGCATGTTTTGTACCCAGCTCTTCTCCTTCCTCCCCCCACCCCCCACCACCTCTGCTTCCTGGCAGACAGAGGATGAGCATCTTTCTTCCATTATGCCCTTCTGCCACGATACACTGCCCTACCACAGGCCCGGAAAAAATGGAGCCAAGTGAGCTTCAACTGAAACTTCTAAAACCATGAGCCAAAATAAATCTTTCCTCCATTTAAGTTGTTTTCAGCAGGTATTTGTCATGGCAATGGAAAGTCAACTCATAGAGTCCTTCCCTGATATGTATATTTTATGTATTGTATATTCTGTAGGTTCTCTGTTCAGTTTTTAATGGCATCTTTTGATAAACAGATGTATTTAATGTTCTCTTAAGATTGGTACAATTACTTGTGAAAATTGTTAGGCAATATATACTGAACCTGAACATATGTATGTATGCAATGAACATATGCAATTATGCTAAATATATTCTCAACAGAAACATATACATATGTTCACCAAAAACATATGCATAAGAATGTTCACAGCAACATGATTTGTAATCACCAGAAACTCGAAACTATTCAAATGCCAATCAGCAATAGAATGAATAAATGAATTGTGGCATATCCATACAATGGACTATTTAGATAGTGATGGGAATAAATGAACTATAACTATATACAAAAGTATGAATGAATCTCACAAACAATGTCAAAAGAAGTCGGGCTCAAAACAATATGTATTCTGTGATTATTTATACAAACCTAAGGGAAAAAATTAATCTATGAGGTCAAAATTTAGGATAACAGCAATCCTTATAGGGCGTACTTTGACAGTACCAAAGGAGCACCCAAAACACTGATAATTTTCTGTTTCTTAATTTAGGTTCTGGTTACATAGACATGTTGAGTTTGTAAAAGCTTATTAAACTAAACACTATAATGTGTGCATTATATGTATGTCATATCTATATACAAAATAAAAATGTATCAACATAAAATTAAAACAAAATAAAACCAAAAAGCTTCTAGAAGATATTGTAGATAAATATCTTCATGATCATTGGGTAAGGAAGGATTCCATTCCTGAGATTGACAATTGATTTTGGATGACCACAAGAATCTAATAACTTAGTGATTCCAATATATAGACATAGTAGAGAACCAGTGTTCTCAAGGGCAGAGGTGATGTGTCATGAGAGTATGCTCCAAATCCCTACGTATAACACATTGAATACAGTCAAACAGGATGCTGAAATTAGCCCCAAATTGTTAATTACAGGCCCCTTGAAATAAGTCCTTCTGTAAGTTGTTCCTGACAAAGCTTCAATAATAGACTCGAAGCCAGGAACTGTGATTTCATAATAGAAAATGGCAAGATGAGACAGATTAACAGTATGGGCTAGAATTAACATGAAAGAATAGGGAACTTGCCCAAGCTTCCCACCTGTGATCTCTGCCATTGAAGGATACTCCGCATTTTTAAATCGTGCTCCCTGTCATGTTTTACTTCGTGGAAATTTTCCTTCTTAGAAATCTACACTCTTTTTTTTAATTTTTTATTCTACTTAGGTATACAAGATAGCAGAATGCATTTTGATTCATTGTACACAGATGGAGCACAACTTTTCATTTCTTTGGTTGTATATGATGTAGAATCACATCATATATGCAGTCATATATGAAGCTAGGGCTATAATGTCCATCTCATTTCACCATTTTTACTGTCCCCATGCCCCCTCCCTCCTCCCTCCCCTTTGACCAAAGTTCCTCCATTCTTCCCATGTCCCCTCCCTCATTATGGATCAGCATCCACTTAGAGAGAACATTCGGCATTTGGTTTTTTGGTATTGGCTTACTTCACTTAGCGTGATATTCTCCAACTCCATCCATTTACCTGCAAATGCCATAATTTTATTCTCTTTTATTGCTGAGTAATATTCCATTGTGCCTATATACCTCAGTTTCTTTATCCATTCATCTATCAAAGGGCATCTAGGTTGGTTCCACAGTTTAACTATTGTGAATTGAGCTGCTATAAACATTGAAGTGGCTGCATCACTGCAGTATGCTGTTTTTTTAAAAAAAAAACAAACCTTTATTTTATTTATTTATGTATGTATTTTGTATGTGGTGCTGAGGATCGAACCCAGTGCCTCACGCGTGAGGAGCAAGTGCTCTACCACTGAGCCATGACCCCAGCCCCACAGTATGCTGTTTTTAAGTCTTTTGGGTATAGACCAAGGAGTGGGATAGCTGGGTCAAATGGTGGTTCCATTCCAAGTTTTCTAAGGAATCTCCATACTGCTTTCCAGATTGGTTGTACCAATTTGCAGTCCCACCAGCAATCTTTTCCCCCACAACCTCACCAACACTTATTGTTGTTTGTATTCTTCATAATTGCCATTCTGACTGGCAATTGAAATGAAATCTTGGAGTAGTTTTGATTTGCATTTCTCTAATTGCTAGAAATATTGAATATTTTTTCATATGTCTGTTGATCGATTGTGTATCTTCTTCTGAGAAGTATCTGTTCAGCTCCTTGGCCCATTTATTGATTGAGTTGTTTGTTTTTTGGTGTTAAGTTTTTTGAGTTCTTTATATATCCTAGAGATTAGTGCTCTATCTAATGTGCATGTGGCAAAAATTTGTTCCCAGAATGTAGGTTCTCTGTTCACTTCATTGATTGTTTTGCTGAGAAAGAAATCTACACTCTTTCTGTAATATTAGTGCCTGGGCTTTTCTTGAGGTAAGGTTCTGTGAAGCCTTTTCTTTACTCTTATTCAAAGTTCCAAATGAAGACTCCATATCATCCCACTGATGTGTCTCAACAGGTGTACATGGCCCAGGTTTCTTTACACAAATTCAACCAGAAGAAATGTCCATGGAACCCAAAAGGAAACACTGATGCAGGACTTCCACCCAGCAAGCCCAGACATCACACTTCCTCCAGGGAACACACTGAAGAGACCCCAAGGCACTACGCACTATGTTGTGGGCAATGACGGTATTGAAGGAATCTAGATTGTCTGAGGTTGCAGGTATAGAGGAAATAAGTCTTCTACTTTCCATAGGGCCTTGTTTTAATTTTGGGTTACTTATTTATTTAGGTCCAGGTGCAAAAGCCACTCAGAAATTTGACTCATTTTCCATCTTTCCTTTGGCTTCCTGTGTCTTGTTTTAGTCATTTCTTCATATCCTCCATCTTTATTTTTCCTTACAGTTAAAAAACACAGTAGGACAGAAAGCTAGTACTGTCAGATTCTGAGAAGTGGTAGGAATGAGGATATCTGGGATTGATGTGTTCCTATAGCTTTATACACTGATCCAGATTCAGGGGTCTATTCTGCCTTTCAGCAGGAAGCCTTAATATAGAGCCCAAACATTTCTGCTTTTCATAGCAAACCTGGAATTATGATTGTCTTTAATTCCTGGATCAGGGAAGGTACTTATTTCTGACATATCACCAGTTATTCAAGGTTTAGCCTGGGTAAACACTTGTGTTTGACTGCAGTTACACTGGTGGAGACTGATCATCTCAGCATGAAACTATCTTTACAGGCAGGTGTCTGCTCTCACTGTGACCCAACTCAGAGATCAAATGCTCCCCTGGAGTTGACTTCTCATTCTGTTCTCTCATTCAGCCCAGGATCCCTACCAATATCAAAGGGTATTCCTACAGGGCACAATGAAAAAGGCCAGGCTGTCCCCTCTAATTGAGTTAGCAGGACCATAAGAGTGGAAGTTAAGATTCCTTTGAAACGTGGCTGTCACACCACGTGGGTGAGCAGGGAGGCAAGAGTCCTGGCAACACTCAGTCATCTGCCCCTTGCTTTGCCAGTTTCATCTTAGAACTTCTGCTCTAAAGGAAAGATAGATAAATAAACTAATTCATTTCATCAGATTTAAAATAAAGAGGGACACAGCACATATCCAATGTGGTATAATATACATTTGTAGGCATTTCCTGAGTTTTTTTTTTTTTTTTTGTCTTTCAATGAAAGCAGCTTAATCAATTTAATACACGATCGTCCTCTTAATTAGAGAGAGACTAATGCTAATCAGGTCGAAGATTTCATTGCCAGAAGGACCAGTTAGTTTTATCTCATTCCAAATCTCTATCACTCACAGATCCCAAGCAACTTGGAAATGTCTGCCATTGTCACATGAGGGACAAAAAGGTGGATGGTTTTACACCAGCCTTTCATAGTACCCATACTGTCACCTTCACATACAAGAGAACCATTGACCTGTTGTGGTGGTGTTTGTGATATCACAATATCACAAGAGGCTCTGGGATAACCAAGACAGGCAGCAGCCAAAAGTAGAATGCATGAATGACCCAGAAGGCCATTTTTCCTGTGATAATTTTTAGGTGTGTGACTCAAGTAAGTCACTCTGCTACTTCTTCCTCTGTAACATAAAGATGATAAAACAAATCTCCACACTACTTTCTCCACAAGACTGTTTTGAAGTTCACATAAATCATGCACACAAAAATGCTCTAAAAACTATAATGTCTTAAAAAGTTACTCAGTTGTTATTGCCTTGGACCATTTTGTGCTTCATCTCTCATCAGTCATGGGTAGAAACCATCTGGGTACATCCTGAGGGAATTCGCAGTTCTTTAAGTTCATATGGTCAATGACTTGGAGTAGGAAGAAAGGGATCACTCACATCACATAAAGCCATACTAGTCCTGGATTCCAAGACTTCACATCTCCCAAACCAGGTGAACCAGATATAGTAAAAGAAATGAGCCCTCATCAATGAAGTCAGAATTAGGAAAAGAACTGATACAAAGAAAAGCCATTGCCGGTCAAGACTTGTATCTAAAATTAATGAGCACCTACTGAATTCGTGGCATGGAGATATAAATGAAATATGGGCCTGGGATAGCAAGGAGTGGAGGGAGGCATATCTGAGTGAAAAGATCTTTGTTAAAACAGGAAATTTTTGTCACAGTAATCCAAAGTATTTCTTAGAAGGACATAGGCTGTCATCACTAACTCTCACTTTTCCCATCTCTATGGATACTTATTACCCTGGATATAGAAAGGATTCATAAAGAAGATACCCAATGATTGGGACCCTGGGATTCTGAATGACCTTCACTACACTCCCCAAATTGTGATAAGCCCACTAGCACGTCATAGCCTCCATCATGGGCTTTGAGGTTGAGAGTAAGCTCCAAACAATGTGTTAAACAGACAACAGGATAATTGCCAGAAGTGAAATCTGGGAAGCAGAAGTAAGTGAGGTCCCTTAAAGATTTCTGACTTTAGCTTAGACTACTTTATTTTGTGGGTCTTTGGTCCACATGCTAATTCAGTATGTCCAGACAGGATATTCAATTTGCAAAGCTTGATTAAGTACCTACTTACAACCTCAAAATAATAATTTCAAAATTTTTACTAAGATATTTGAAAAACAAAACCATTAATCTGCTTTTCTCTGGATAACTTCAAAACACTTATCTCCATAGTGCCCAGGAAGGCAGACAAAGACAAATCTAATAAAGAGGGAAGAGAAAATATCCTCAGTGTCTCCTACCAAGAGCCCAGGTGAGTCTGAACAAACACATGTTTGCATACACTCTGGTCTTTTGTAACCTCATCATACTGAGACATGGAGAGCCAAGCTTTTCAGGACACCAATTAAGATTTTTCTCTCCTTAGTTTTAGTTATTTCAATGAGATTCTGCTATTCCACTGAAAATTTGCTAACTGTTGACCAGAATGTCTACAATTTACACAGGTGAAGAAATTATCATCCCCAAATCTTCCCAACTGGAGGTAACTAGTCAGCTACAAATATATTTTAGATAGTCTAAAACTCCTATTTTTGGTGTGAGTGTCCCTCTCCCTACCCCAAATTCCAGCCATGCTAAAAACAGATACAACACACTATTATTAAGTTTAATTTGAAGAAATATCTCATGAATATTTTAACATGCCCATGAAATCAAGATTTTATTATCTGTACTCTCTAGTGCTCACCACATAACATACCTCATTCATTTGATTTTATCGCAAAATAAGTTGATTTAAATCAATGTATTTTCCATGTTGCATAACTTATTCATTAGAGCCTTACAATATGTTTTATTTGAACTATTTTATTTGAAAATGTTTCTAAAATACATTGAGTGTTTCTCTGCCTCTTAAGCAGAGGTTTCCTGTCATGATTTTGCTTCTTTATATTGTTTGACTATTCGGGGTAAATGCTACAGTCAATTTACTACCTTGCAGAGTTATAATGTGTAGGAGCCCTCTCCATACCTTCAATGCCTCCCCTCCCCCTTCCTCACCCTATGCTGATTGTGTGCCTGACACAGAGTGGTACCCCATTGGCTATGTCCTCAGGGACATGATTGGTCCAAGGACCGTTCATAAGCTGTTACACTTCCCAGAATCAACGAGTTCTGTGTCTTGCTCAGGCAGAGCAGTTTTACCAACCCTCGGAGTCTGGTGAGTGACTCCATGACCATCCACCCCATACCTCATCCCGCAGGACCCCATGGCATCCTTCCTGAGGACTCCATACTTTCATCCCCCAGGACCCCAGCTCGTCGGCAAACCTATGGGACCTGCAACGTAAAATGACACTTTGGCGCCTATGTGCTCTAGGGCCTGCTCAACCCCTCAGTAAATGAATTCCTGGTGTTCCCTCATCTTTCTTGTCTTGCTGATAAAGGTAACACCAGCCTTTCGTGATTGTCCCCTGTATCTGTTTGTCTTTGTGTGATAAAGTTAGGTCAGGGAACATACTTCCATTTCCTGGTTCTCCGGGTAGTCACGCATGAAGGTCTGATCAACCCGGTGACTAGAACTGCCATAGCACCCGTGGTGTATGGTCCTCCGACACATACCCTAATCCTAAACGTTTCTGTTTTTATGTCTCCTGAAACCCAAACTCACATTCTCCTTTTTCTTCTCACAATCCTCATGGTTTTTTCTGTCCTCTTTGCTTTCAATTTCTTTTCACTAGCGTTCCCCTCTACCTTTGGGAAATTTCCCCCAGTGGTGGCCCATCCGTGTGGGCTGGTCCCGCTTCTCCTCACTCCTCCCCCTCTCCCTGGAGATCATCTACATGGGCGCATGGGCCCAGTGTCCCTGGGATCCATGCTACCCAGTAGTGCCCGTGCCCACCCCACCGTGGTGGGGCCAGCACTGTGGGAGAAGGCGCGCATGTGGCCTTCTCCCACGACAACACATGTGCTCTGGGACCCTGTGTTGTCGCCTGCCATGGTGCTGAGAGGTGGGTGAGAGCAATGCCATGAGGTGTTGCGTTGTGGTGTGTGCACCTGGCAGGGAGAGGGGAGGGTGCTGGGTGTGCCACGCCTGCACCTCCTCTGGCCATGGCCACATACCCCCTGCCTCCCTTGAGCTCTCTCATGCCACATGCGGCCTGGGTTGCTGCCGCCCACCCTTAGACACAGGTGGGCGGTCCGTGTGCGGATGTGAAGGGTGCAGCAGGTCGGGCTTTCACACCGCGGCTCCCCCCTACCCCCATGTGCGCTGGTGTATCACCCGAGGTGTGAAGTGCTTGCTTGTGTGTCTTAGGGAGAGAGCACATGTGCCAGTCCGCGTCCTGGTCACCAGTCTGTGTCCTGGTCACCAGTCCAAATATTACTGCTTATTTTCATTTTAACGTCTCCTGTTCCCCCTCCTTCAACATGGGAAATCTACCCTCCTCGGTCCTCTCCTCCTTCATGGAGGATGAAGATGACCTCAATGAGGTGGCCCCTACAGCACCCCCCCCCAAAACCAGTCACATAGCCCTGATCCTTTGTCCTCAACTTCCTGTGAACACCCTCTTCCTGGAAATTACCCTCCCTCTGATCCCCCTCATATTTGCCCACCCTGCCGTCAGCGCCCCCTGCAGTCGCTCCTCCTCCTCCCTACTTTGCTTCTTCTGCCTGCAACCAGCTCACTGGTCTCTCTCCTTCCAACCCTTTTTGCCCGACTCCACCCACCGCCCGTGCTTATATGATTAATCTCCAGGCCCATGGCAATTTCTGCCCCTGGATTCCCACTCCCATCTCCAAGCTTACTCAGCTACACAAGGCCTGTCAAGATGCTGGCCTTTCCTCTCCCTTTTTTCTTCAACTTCTGGAGTCCTAGTCCTCTTCTCTCCAAACTCCCTTTGATTGGTTTTCCCTTTTCAAGGCAGTCCTCTCAACTTCCCAATACCTTCAATGAAAGGCTTCTTACCTAGAATTTGTAGAAGAGTGGGCTCATCACAATATAACACAAGGTCTTAATTTTTCTATGGATATGTTATTGAGAAGGGATGACTTTATGTCCCCCACTCTCAGGCACTTGTCGGCAATCTTATTTACTTTGAGCAAGTCAAGGACAGTGCCCTCAGAGCCCTACATAATTTGAGCCCTCCCATTCCTCAGGAACTTTTCAAAAATCTTATTCAACATCGTGATGAATAGTTTCCTGATTTCTTGGCTCATGTCATCCAGGCCGTTGAAAAGAAAGTAACTTTTGGTCCAGGGCAAGATGCCCTTATTTGGCAACTCACCTGGGAAGGTACCAATTCCACTTCTAAAGCGGCAATTGCCCCAGTTAGACATGAGGACCTCAATAAATGGGTTTCTGCCACTAAGGAAATTTCCACCCCTAATGACTCAATTTTGGCCCTCATGGTGGCTCTCAAGTCCTGCTTGACTCCCAACATTCCTGCAGCCTTCATGGGTCACTCTCAAGCCCTTATCTATTGGGGATGCAAAAAACCTGGGCATATGGCCTGCAACTGTCCCTCTAATCAGTCATCTGAGTTACCAAGGAAGCCCCTCACCCCTTGACCTCATTGCAAAAAGGAGTATCATTGGGCTCGAAACTGTCACTCCAATCCTTAAAACTCCAACAGGGGCAACACTCAACCCCATTAAATAAGAGGGTCCCTACCCCTCGGGTCAATTGGACAGTACCTTTGCTCCCACAAGACCTAGCATGACCATTTATCTTGATGGGAAACTCATTAAAAGTCTCATTAACACTGGAGCTGACATTACTATTATTGACACTGAGACTGCCTCCTTGTTGCATTCTGATTCTATCCAAGTAGCTGAATTGACTGCACTTATCCTGGTGCTGGAAAGATATCAGACCATTCCCCTTAACATAATCTCTGATAGCATATATGCTGTCAAGGTCTCTTCCATTGTTTATTCCACATTTAGGCCCAGAGACTGTCCTGTCAATCAGCCTATGGCTACCCTGAAGGCTATTCTAGAAGTAAGACAACAACCATAGTATATTATGCACATTCGCCCCCATTCTGGGTTGCCTGGCTTCCTATCAGAGGGGAATGCCTCTATTGATAAACCTCTAAGTCAGCCTAAAGTCATGATGTTCACTCTAGAACAAGCTAGAGCCTTACACCAGAGGTTTCACCTCTCAGCAGATAGTCTTCATTGCCTATTGCCTGATATTGCAGTCCAACAATGCAATCATCTTATTCATATATGCTCCTCTGGCAGATGGATGTCACTCATATCCCTACCTTCCATAAACTTAAATTTGTACATGTGATAATTGACACCTATTCCTCCCTTGTGTATGCTACTGTCCTCGCAGGGAAAAAGCAGCCCATGTGATTAAGGCTCTGAAGCAATTCATGGGTATCCCATGGTAAATCAAAACAGACAATGGCCCAGCCTATATCTCCCTCAGATTGAAGGAATTTTTAACTTCCTGGGGAATTTCCCATACCAAAGGGATTCCCTAAAACCCTCAGGGACAAGCAGTCATTGAGAGAACCAATCGCACTCTAAAGGAGATGCTTCAAAAACTTGACTCTGCCGAGAAGGACCCTTCTTTGAGGTTGTTGGATGCTTTATTTACCCTCAACTACCTCACTTTTGACAAAACAAGGCCTCAATGCAGCAATCCGACACTGGGCTCGATTTACCTTCCCTACCCCTCTTCCCTTGGTGCCATGGAAAGACCCCTTAACCCTTCAATGGAAAGGTCCAGACCCTCTGCTCACATAAGGGTGAGGTTATGCTTGTGTCTCCCCCCTCCCCCAGAGTCTAAGCCCTTTGGATCCCAGCCAGGAATATTCGTCCAAGCCTGTCTCAATAAGACAACATAACTCCCCACCTGAAGAAAGAAGCCCCTTCTGTGAGTACCTAAACCAAAGCTAATGTTGTCTTTGACCCTTCTATTTTTCAAAAGGTGTGGAATAAATTATTAGCTCTGTTAGATCCATCCAATTGGATTATCATTGGGGGTTCAGGGTCCTAAGCCTTCTTCTGGTCCTTCTCTTTGTCAAATGTATAAAAACTAGAAACTAAACAAACTCTCTTAGTTCATATCATTAAAGAATCACAGGAACATAAGAAAATTCTTATCGTATGGATTTCAGCCCTCAAGAACATGTAAGAAGCTCACCCACCCCATCTTTGCTAGAAACGCAAGGCTTCACAACTTCAACCAACCCTAACCCCAAACTCCCTTCCCTTCTAACCCCACCCAACCCCATTACCCCTTCTCTTAGGAAAGAACTCATTTTGGGGAACGTTCACACAGGCTGGTTAGTCAATGATGGGTAAGATGCTCCGAAAGATGGGCATAACCTAAGACAGGCACAGTCTTGTGTGCCCTCCCCCCCTTCTCATATGCAACATGTAGGAGTCTGGAAATGCAGCGGAATGATTCTCTCCCATGAGGAAATTATCACAGATCCATCCAACATGCTTGCTTATGAGCCACACAGGCCCCACAGACCTTTCAAATAAAAGTAAAAAGGGGGAAATGTAGGAGCTCTCTCCATACCTGCAATGCCTCCCCTCCCCCTTCCTCATCCTATGCTGATTGCGTGCCTGACAGAGCTGTACCCCATTGGCTGTAACCTCAGGGCCATGATTGGTCCAAGGACCGTTCATAAGCTCTTACACTTCCTGGAATCAATGAGTTCTGTGTCTTGCTTCAGCAGAGCAATTTTACCAACCCCCAGAGTCTGGGGCGAGAGACTCCACGACCATCCACCACGTAACTTGTCCTGTGGGATGCCATACCGTCCTTCCTGAGGACCCCATACTTTCATCCCCCAGGATCCCAGCTCATCAGCAGACCCATGCAAGGCACAAAGAAAACAACAATAATGAAGTAGTGTTTTCCAATATAAGTGGAGAGAGCCACTGGCCCAAACACCAAATGACCCTAAGCTACTGACTGCAATGTTGGTTTGTTGCTCTTGAGTCTGCCTTTTCTGTTTCCCTGTATCCTACACTGTAATATGTCTATCAGTTGAGACTTCTTGCTGATTTTAATGGGTCTGCCCTTTGTTTCTAATATACCATAAGTGGGGAAGCTATACTCCTAAGCTAATAAAATTTTGTATAAAGCAAAGACTATACAGGTTCAAAATGAAGATCAGAGAGACTATATAAATAAAGCTCATGAACTGAATATGTTGGTACTGAGAAACCCATTTTGTTACTTATTGGCTTTTTAAAATATGAACTTCTGGGTATTTCTCATCTGAATTTCAGATAAAATAAGTGACCACTGGAAAAGAGAAGTGTTTTCAGTATTTACCCATGTGAGGTGGCTTTGAGTCACATTTGTTCCTACCATAATTTTTGTGAAAACATAGTTCACCAGCCAGATTGCAATTATTAGTGTGAGGCAGATCTTGGAAGGGTTTCTGTATTAGAAAAAGTCTCAACATTATTAACCCACTGGGTCTTTTTTTTTTTTATCATTAGGTCATTTTAATCATATTGGTTTGGCCATTTTCAACTCCTGCACAACTGGCCTTGGGCTCTACAGTTGCCGCAAGCATCCAAAAGGAGAGAGTGTCTTCAACTACATCTAGGTTTCTACTCTTCATGATCTGGATGGGCAGGCCATATGTTCTGTGGAGGCAGGAGGAAGAAAGGGAGTATAGCCTCCAGAGTCTGAGTAGGATTGCCACCACCAGGGTCACCTCAGAAATTGAGAAACATGCCTGGAAATGGGTCAAAAGCAGCTAATTTCAAAACCATCAGAATGGGGTTTTCTGAATTCCCTGTTAAATAGATGTCTCTAAAAACAGATCTTGCCTTTTCTCCCAAACATCTGATACCACAGGAAGCTGGAAATAGGGGCATCTGAGAATAGTTTAAGGACTCAAAGAACTTAACACAAAAGGAAGAAACATCTTGGTTTCACTCCCCTACTGTTCTTCCTAAATAGCTGAGGAGCTTGGTACCCAAAAAGAAAAATATATATTTAACTTTTTATTTCACCTCAATACTGAAAAGACACCTCGTCAAAGTTTTGAAGCTAAATCCATTCTCTTCATGTTTTTAATCAGAGCCTGAAAAAATAGAAATTCTTTTCAGCCTATTATAAGTTGACAAGTTTCAAAATTTTGAAGTAATGTTTAAACCACATCCCAGCTATTATATGGTCATCTATTCCACTCAGTCTATTTTATTATCTGATGCTAAGCTGCCATCTCTCATATTTCTATAATCAGAAGCAAGTTGAAGACCTACAGAGGGCTGTCACAGATCAGAGCTAACCAATTTATTTGTAAAACATGGCTCAGAAATTTATACAAAAAAATTTACTTTGATTATATGTGGTCCCTACCTCAGACTTAAAAAAGAAAAAAGAAAAAAAAAAAGAAATACTTGAAGACTCAGTCTTTAAAATACATCACTTCTGCAATAGGAAGAACACTCTTTTGCAGAGTAATAGTCATTCATTCATTCTATCAATCAACAGAACTTCATTGAGCACCTAGTATCTACTAAGAATGTGCTTGAATATGAGATCAGGATGAAAAACAAAACGAGTCCAAATTAGGCATTTTCAGGTCTTGCACTCCAATAGGACAGACAAGCATTAACAAAAACTTAGAAAAGTTAATAATTTGAACATCACTGTGGAAATTTCTGTGGAAAGAAAGGCGATGGGTTCTGTAACTGGGGACCACAACCAAACCTGGGAGTCAGCAAAGGCTTTCCAGAGGAGGACACATTTAAGCTGAGTCCTAAGGCTCAAAGGTCAAACAGATGAAGAATATGCCAGTTAGAAGAAAAGATAAAGAGACCTGACAGGAGTTCTATTTAATCAGATCAATCATGAGTAATGAGTAGGCACATTTAAAATCTGCATGGCCCTTAAGTACACTTGCTTATGTCTGTAGCTTCTTCCACCACCCCAATCCCACCAAGCCCTGGAAGCCTTTTCTACTACCACAGCTGCTCAGACTTCTCCCACCTCTAAAGCTTTTATTATATTTGTCATCAAATGCTAAGCACTTTTTAAGCTTCATTTCATCCTTATATTAGTCTACTTGGGCAACAAAATGCCATAGACAGGTGGCTCACTCAGCAGTAATTTGTTTATCACTGCTCTGGAGGCTGGGAAGTCCAAGAGTAAGGTATCAGTGAGGTTACTTTCATTGTCAGGTCTATTCTCTTGGCTGGTTGGTAAGCATCACCTCACTGTGAGCCCTTGTGCAGGTTCTGTCCTAGTGACAGGAAGTAAGCTCTCTGGGGTCTCTTCCTATAAAAGCTCTGATCTCATCATAAGGGCCCCATCCTCATGATCTCATCCAAACTTAACCCTAATTACCTTCCAAAAGCCTCATTTGCACATTAGGTATTAAAGCTTCAACATATGAATTTGGGGAAACACAAACATTCCATCTATAACATTCCTCTCTGAATATACATCTTGACTCCACAACTACACTGCTAGCAAGACATTTTAGTGGAATCGTCTTCCCACATCCCTACATTTCCAAAGTTTCTTGTACCTATCAAATGCCCACATCAAAATGCCTATTAGCAATTAACTGATGGCTAATAAAGTATTTCTGGCTCTTTGCAATCAATCAAACATACAAAGCCAATTAAATACATTGAATCTTATTTAAGGGACACATACAAGGGTAACTCTACCCTTGATGATGATTCAGTATGTGACTAGAAATATTATCTTTTTTCCTTTAGTTGAGAGAAAAAAAAGAGAAAAAGCAAGAGAGAAAGAGAGAGGAGATTGGAAGTTAGTTTTTTTCTATCTGACTTTTTAGCAGCTTGCCCTGGCATGTTCTATTCCTTGCTAAAATATTCGTTTCCATATCTAACTGGAATTAGAATGATCAAGAAAAGGAATAGACATATTAGTACATACTGAAGACATATAGTTACATAAAAATAAACTGTACAGAACAGGACTGATTCCAGTTTTGCATTGTATGTGTACTTAATCTATAGAGAGGAATGGCTAAGAATGAGACTCAAACAAAATTGCATGTAGTATTTGAATATGAACTTCACCATTCACTAAATATGGGACTCTGGACAAATTACCTAACTTCAGTAATCTGTGTAGATTGACAGTGGCTCAGGAGGCTGAGGCAGGAGGATCACAAGTTGAAAGCCAGCCTCAGCAAAAGTGAGGTGCTAAGCAACTCAGTGAGACCCTGTCTCTAAATAAAATACAAAATAGGACTGGTGATGTGGCTCAGTGGTTGAATGCCTGAGTTCAATTCCCAGTACCCCCCACCCCAAAAACCATAATAGCTATACTTATAGGATTGTTATGAGAATTAGCTGAGTTCATATATAGCACATATAGCAGTGACCAGCACATTGAAATCTTCACATAAGCTTTCATATATAAAGTGAAATAAAATTGAGTGAAATACAATTAAATAAAATAAAATTGTGCCAAGTAAAAGACCATAAACAGATATGCACGCTTGTTGCTAGAGGTTATCTCTAATGATAAAGTTATTTGTTTATTACTCTCTTTTGGAGGAGAGGAGTCTGTATTTCCAAATTTTATACAGTGAGAATGACATATTTTTGATGCAAAAACAAGAATATAAGTATGTTATATAAATACGCATATGTATGTATATTTATATATAAGCACATACAATAAATTGTTTCACTGCTTTCCAGTTTCATCTTCTAAAGACTGGAATAGTCAATACCTTTCAAGGATATTGCAAGAAGTAAATAGGTCATATATATATTAAGGGCTTTGTGTATTCTGCACATGCCCCACATCCTTCTCAACCTTGACTTGGTGTGACTACGGCAAGGGGCAAGTGAGGTATGGACACAGCCCCACCCCAGTGTGGTCATCAGGAAAGAAGAATGAACTTGGTCATATTCTGTCCTGAGCCCCTCCCTTCAAGGTCAACCTACTGGCTGACTACATCCTAAGATCATATCAAAGCAACCTCTCTTCAAATCTGACTCCTACAGGTTTTGATAGTAGCTTCTCCTCCCCTCTATCCTTTTACTCTAGGGTGATAATATCCCACTCTTACTAGCCAAGGATACCAACCAATTCCTCAAGGATTCCCTATGTTCTTCCCGTACTTTAGTGGTTATCCTTCTATTAGATCTTCTCATAAATTATTCTGTATTTACTTTCTCTTTCCTGCTGAGAATTGCATGACATCAGCTGACACAGGATGACTTCTCAGTAATTGCAAGGTAGGTATTATTGTATGAGTGAGAAGACAAATGCCAGTCCTCAGGCTGGAGTCTAATGATCTGCCAATAGTGCAAGTTATTTGCTCTTCTCACAGTCAGATGCCCAGTTTTTAAAAGAATGTGGATGTTTATACAACATATAGAGTGCTTACTATGTAGTGGGCAATGGTTATTTTGGGTTTTCCCTTCCCCAATGTTGACCACCTTTTTGATAACCAGAGGTCTTGGAGAGCCTTTCTATTGCCTCTACATAAGTTTTCCCTTGGGGGCAACTTTGCAGCTGTACCAGAAACTCTGACTAATTGAAAACTTATTAGTTTGTATTTTCTCATATATTCCATGAACCAACTCTTTCAGAGTTGAATCTGTTTTTAAATTCTACTGGCAACTTACCTTAGTAACTGATCTGAGCACAGCTGCTTCTCCAATACCAAGTGGCTATCCCAAAATCAAAGATTCTCATTCTCTGCCTTTTCATCTTTTTTCTTCCCAAACCATGTATTTTTGTGAGCCAGGGCCATTCTAGCATATTCCACTTCTCTGGCCCCAATTATGAGGGAGATAGGGAAAATCTCAAAGCCTTTTTCATATTCTTATACAATAAATACAACACTTCTGGTACCCAAATATATGGAAAAATGAGATATACTTGCCAGCAACCAATTTTCCAGTGGACAGCAACTAGCATCCCATAATTCATTTCAGTTTTGATGGTCTACCTAGAGTTAAGTGAGATCCCCTAGAGTAAATCTTCAGTCCCACAAGACTTCCCCCACACTAATTAGTCACTTGTCACCTATACTCTAACTGTAAATTGGGGTTCCCACTAGCCCATCCTTTGTTTCAATTAATATCCTAGGCTAGCCCACAGAACTCATGGAAACACATTTGCAAGTTTTTTTTATATATATAGGATATCACAAAAGATACATGAAATTGCTAGATAAGGAATGGATAGGGCAAGGTAAGAGGAGGCACAAAGATTCTATGCCCCTTCTGGGGTCCCATACACCCAACACCTCCAAGTGTTCAGCAAACCAGAAACTTTCTAAACCCTGCAGATATTTTTATAAATGTTTCATCACATATGATGAAATACATGTAATTCATCACAATGATGGATTACATCATTGGCCATTGGTGGTCAACTTAACCTCAGCCCTTGTCCCTTCCATAGAAGTCAGGGGATAGGGCTATATATTACAACCTCCCAATCACATGTTTCCCCTGGCAAACAGTCCCCACACTTAGGCTACCCAGAGGCCTATATGTGTTGCTTAATTAAAATAAAAGATACTCCTATCACACAGAAAACTCCAATGGATTTAGAAACTGTGTCAGAGGTTCCTATCATTCAGGAAACTACAAAGATCTTAGGAGCTTTCTGTCAGGAACTGGGATCAAACACGAGGTAGGAGAGCAGATTCTCCTAAAGCCCTATCTATAAGATTTTTAGGACCACTATCTAAGTCATGAACTATGGGCGGATACCAAATACATATTTCTGTATCATAATATGCCAGCCAATGAGGTATATGGCTTAAGACAAGGAAACAGATACTAGTAGATTAATTGTCCTGATTAATAATGACTACTAGGTAGTGACAGGATTTTCTGGCTGTAAAATTTAACCTCTTAACATATGCAAAAGTAGTTTCCTGAGTACAGGCCATGCAAAGCCAACAGGGACTTCAGCATCTAGGGCGACTTGGAGCAACCTTCAAGCATATTAGAGGAAACTGAAAGTCATCAGCCACAACTGGCAAAGGCAAAGACACCCCTGATCTACAAAGAGGAGACCATGGGGAGAGCTCGGGGTGTTTTTTTTTTTCTTCTTAAACACCAGTTTTCTTTCATTTCTTCATTATTTTCCAGGCATGGTTGCTCTCACTTTGTAACCTACAGAATACATTTATGCCATTAGGTTATCAACTCTCCAGGGCAGGGCTGAAGCTTTGTTTGATCTAATCTCATGTATTGTTGATCTTCTTGTGCAATAATGATGTTGCAAATACATAAACCATGCTCATTATTAATATGATGTATTAAAAATGCACAGGGAAGGCTTCCTTCCCACATGTCTTAGCCCATCCTCCATTCTTCGTGTACCCTAATTTAATGAATAGGACTGTTTCCAAATAAGTACTGCTATAACCATTGGAGATGCATAATTATTAGAAACACACATTCTGAAGCCTGATTACTGAGTTCACATCCAATGTTACTGCTTTATCTCCCTGTGCCTCAGCTTTCTCACTTGCAACTTGAGAATGGAGGAAATGCTTGTGAAGATTAAAAGAATAAATATATACAAATTACTTCTAACAGTGAATGACACATATGTTCACCATAGGGGCATTAACTATAACTATATTTGATCAGGAACCAAAGGAAATGTTTTTGAAACTTTGATGAGGCCGGGAGGTGAAGAGTGTTAGGAAGTTAGATCAACTGGCTTTCCTGCAGACTTTGAGGAAAAATAGATTTTAATAGGAATAGAATATCATGGCTTCTCAGATCTAATCATCAATGCTTTTTTGGTTTTTTCGTTTGTTTGTTTTTAAGACAGAGTGTCATTGGTCTCAAACTCCTAGGCTCAAGCAACTTGACTCAGTCTCCTAGGACTACAGGTGCATGCTACCATGGCTGGCTTTCAATCATCAAATTTTTTGAGTACAAAATATGTTCCAGGAATTCTTTATTAAACATTGGAGATACAGCAGGGAATAAGCAAATCAGACAATAGAAGACATGGATGATACATTCTAATGGAGGAGAATCAGAAATAGCTATATAAATATCTTGTTGACTGATTCCATCGACATATTGTTCTAGTCACTGGGATTGACATATAGTCCTGCTTTACAGGAAATTTAAGTCTCTCTGGGAAGCCAAGGAAGGAATAAGAAAAGCCATTCACTGAAGGCCAGTGAGTATTACCATGTGTCCTGGTGAAGGGACTGAAAAGGTTGAGAAGGAGCCTTCTGGATGGCCAGAATTCACAGGGGCAGCATCTAGTGGGTCAACAAGCCCCAGGGTGTGGGCCTCAAGCTTACAGACTCAGAAGCTCAGTTTATTCATGATAGTCAGCACTATTCAGAATCTGAATTCCCAGTAACCTTATTCACAAGAAAAAGATGTGTAAATCAGTATATCCAGTGTTAATGAGAGTATATTCTTTTCTTAAGAGTAAGCCCCGTTGAGCCATATTGGGCAGCCTCCTGCTATCATCTCAAGGTATGTGAGGGGTGAGGGAGGAAGAATGGACCCTGAATTCATAGTCAGGTGGGTACTTAGTGAGGTGAGATCAGACAAAAATGGGTTATTTACAGGCCAAAGGAGTTAGATAATCTCAGGTGAGATTTCTGTACAATGGACCACTCCCTTCAAGAGCCTGCTCTTTCCTGTGTCCATCACGTTCATACTCTCTCTTCCTCAGCTGAGCTGATACACCCTCTATTACTTTTAATTCCTTCTTGTCTTTGTTCCATGAGCACCATACTGTTTTTATTAGAACATTCACGATTCAGTAGCTTAGACTAAGCAGTTTTTGCCTAATTTCTCTATTTCGCACTTTTTTTTTCTTTTTCTTTCCAAATCTCCCTCAAGGTAATGTCTGTTAATAGCCAATACTATAGTTTTTTTAAAAAAATATTTCTTTTTTGTAAATGGACACACTACTTTTATTTTATTTATTTATTTTTATGTGGTGCTGAGGATCAAACCCAGTGCTTCAAACATGCTAGGCAAATGCTCCACCACTGAGCTACAGCCCCATCCCCCAATACTACATCTTTGTGGTCTTTATGAGTTTAACATTCAAAGAGGGTTCTGAGACTACAATATAAACCCCTGTGAGATAGTGTGGGGGAATCACTGGCCTGAGACAGCCCTAGAAGACACCACCAAGGGCCTCCATTGAGCAGGATCTAGACATACCCTGACATGAGTAAAGAGAAACTTACATATAGGAGGAGCACTTTGAGGGAAGTTTGGGGGTAGGAAAAGACCACGACTCATTTCAAGAACAGAGTGAAGTAAATTTTTTGGCAGAGAATGGATTATAAAGGAAGTGTGACCCAGGATAGGAGAGAAATGGATAGGACCACAAAATGGTGGCTTGAACTCCGAGTTGAAGAGTTGAAAATATACTTTAAAAGCAGAAGGGCTTTACCGAAAATTGCTGAACAGGCATGTGACATATAAAAAAATTCCTTGGAAAATTAATTGGGCAATAAGGCATAGAGGAGTATGGAGTTAGATTTGGAGGAAAGAAGAAATGGTAGCAAATTGCTCTTCAGACTTGGACAAAGGAGAAGGCTGGGTAACAAAGCTCAAGTCCATTCTAAGTCCTTATATACTTATCACCCTAAATAATTATATAGACAGAAGTTAGCAGTGATAATATTGAATTAAGATTTTTCCTAATTTTCACTTACCTGGAAATTATTAAAAGTCACTGTAAATAGGCCAGTGACCAAAGTGGGCGAGGCCCTCTCATTTTCAATTTGCTTTCCATAAAGTCTACTTCTCACTCCCTCCAAAAGTTCCCAAACATACACCAACTCCTTTCCTTCCAGGTAAACGCATGTGGACTAGACCATGTATCAGAGAGAAAGAAATAAATGAAGAATCTATAGAAGAGTGAGGCATGTTGGTTATTTCCTGCTAAACTAATCAGCATCTGGGTAGAAGTCATAGTCAGGAAAGTTAATTCATTCATCAAGCCTTGAATCCCATTATGATTTTCCACATTAGTAAAGTAAGAGATTTTTTAAAAAAAGAATTTAACCTTTATTTTATTTTTATTTATTTTTTATGTGGTGCTGAGGATCAAACCTATCCTACCCCTGCTAGGCAACCACTCAAAAATAAGAGATTTGATAGTTTGAGTTCCTCTTTTCCGATTCGTATCCCTTTAATTTCTTTCGCCTGTCTAATTCAAATAGAAAAGGCAATCATGAAATTCATTTGGAAGAATAAGAGACCCAGAATAGCCAAAGCAATCCTTAGCAAGAAGAGTGAAGCAGGAGGCATCACAATACCTGACTTCAGATTATACTACAAAGCTATAGTAACAAAAACGGCATGGTGCTGGCATCAAAATAGACATGTAGACCATGGTATAGAATAGAAGACACAGAGACAAACCCACTTACATACAGTTACCTTATACTAGATAAAGGAGCCAAACACGTACACTGGAGAAAAGACAGCCTCTTCAACAAATGGTGCTGGGAAAACTGGAAATCCATATGCAGCAAAATAAAACTAAACCCCTATCT
>PVHX01023668.1:0-25305 GCA_004024805.1 Geosciurus inauris
ATATATTATGTATAATAAGTCATAGGTTCTTCTTATTGAGTAACTCTTTGTTGTAAATTTAGGTTGTGGATAATATTGCCATACACTTAGGAGTGTAGATATTCTTAAAGGTGAATTTATTTCCTTCAATTATTGTAATAGTTAATTTCAGCTGTCAATTTGAGTGGATTGAGATACTTAGGGAATTGGTATAAAATATGTCTAAATGTATCTGTGAGTGTGTTTTCAGAAGTTTGGGTTAGAAAGCATGAGGAAGACCTGTAATGGATGTATATAGTGCCATCCAATAGATTTGACTTGAAAAAAAAAAAAAAAAAAAACAGAACAGGAGAAGCTGTCACTGACATATGCTCCAAGTTTCCTGAATGGGTGATTTGTTCTGGTGTCACCTGTGGACACCTGAGTTCAGACTCTTTAGCCTTTGAATGGAGACTTGCACCATTAGCTCTACATGGGTCTTTAAAGTTCTCTGTCTTGGACCATAGCTCCTTTATTAACCTCAAATTTTGAGGCTTCTGGCTTCCTGGACTGAGTTGTTACCCCAGTGTTGCCTTCCTGGACTCAGTTGTTACCCCAGTGTTGCTATCCTGCAGGCAACAATTTTAGGACAACTTATCCCATAATCATGTGAGCAATCTAATAAGTCCCCTTCTATATACATATGTACACTTACGTATTCTATTAATTCTGTCATTCTGAAGAACCCTGAAAAATGCAGACATATGCTTAACAAGATATATGGGCCATATGTTATTGCTAGATTTAAGTTTTTTCTTAAACTATATAGTTTTTTTAATGCCCATACAAATGCATATTTTTGGAAAGAGTGTCCAAGTGTTTTATTTTCTGCATATCTTCTGCAGTATGTGTCACCAACTGTAATTTTGAGAATAGCCATGCGAACAAGCATGGGGTGATATCTCATTGTGATATAACCTAAAACCATACATATTCCAAAAGAAAATTGGAATTTTTAAAAACATTTTTGTTGGCATTGGTTTTGGATATATCATGATGGAAATATGTAAAAAAAAGAAAGAAAGAAGTGAGAGTGTAAAAAAGCTAAAAATGCTTCCATAAGACAAAGGAAATGGGGGCTGGGGTTGTGGCTCAGTGGTAGAGCACTTGCCTCGCATGTGTGAGGCACTGGGTTCGATCCTCAGCACCACATATAAATAAATAAAGATCCATTGGCAACTAAAAAAAATATATTAAAAAAAAAGACAAAGGAAATGTAAAAGGATTAAGAAAAATATTTGATAGCCACATATCTAATAAAATTTTAATTTCCAAAATCTATGAAGCTTATACAACTCACCAAAAAAGAAAAAAAACCCTAATAACCTAATTTAAATATGGTAAAATACATATATGCTACCCTAAATATTAAACAAATGTGTAAAGACATATGCAATTTGCTCAAAAACACTAATTAGACTAAAACTATAATTTATTTTAGCTTCTCTGCTTCCTTTATCTCACAGAATTATGAGTGCTAAATAGTGTATATTTTCCATCCTGCACAGGGCATCCAGAAACATTGGTGAACTCATAAAATGCCAAACTCTTATTTCCCTGCATTATTGTTTCTCATTATTCTGTTTTAATTGCCAAGAAAGTCTAGAACCTGGAAAACAACAATATATAGATAAATTACTAGATAGTCATCAGTTTTTAAAATTACTTCAGGAATAAATAAAATACAATAATAGACCAAGATGTGAAGAAATATAACATAAAACAGACCTACAAACATTAACATTTAACTTAATTACAAATATTTTTATAAGAAGCTGAAAAGCTTAGCATGGGAGTGCTTGCCAGTAGTACTTGTGAGACTAAAACAGGAGGATAAATTAAGCTAAAGAATTTGAAGCCAATCTGGTAAAAAAGATACCAGCTCCAAATATCAACCTAGCAACAAAAACTAAATAACCATTACATTTCTAAAAGGTGCCTTCACTGGTGATTTCTACTAAATATTTAATAAGGAATTTTTAACAATAAGTCATGACCACTTCTAATAATGAAAGAAAAAAAAGACATTTTTTCTGTAAGTCCAGAGTTACAAGATAACACACCACAAGAATGTAAATTGCAGGTCATCTTCCATCATAGACATTGACTAAGATATCCAAAACCCTCAGCAAACTGAAGATAACAACATAAAAAAGAAAGTTTGAAACCCATGATCAAAAGGGACAATATGGTACGGTTTCAATAATTATTTTGATAGAGAAAAGCTTTTGGCAAATCACATACAAATTTATTGTAAAACCTATGCAAATTAAAACCAGAGGAAAATTCTTTTCCAATCCACTAAAGGGAAGCTATGAACTGCCTGTCTTGATATTTAATGGTGAAACCTAAGTGCTTCACAATTTAGTTTTAGAAAAAGAAAAAAATAATGTATGTTTTTCTAACTTCTACTAAATATCATTCTAAGAATATTAAACAGAATTTTATACATTGGAGCAAATAGCCTATGCAGATGATACTATTTTTATAGTTTTTCTAAGCAATTTTATGCACTAATTAAACAAGAATTAAATTAGTTCAATAAAGTCATGGGTTAAATGATCAACATAAAATTATGTAAATTTTATAAACTAGCACAGAGCAATGTTAACATTGAGTAAGACACAAATCCATTCACAAATATAGAAAAATAATTTGAAATAAAACTAATAACAATTCAAGAATTGTTCACTACAAAATAAAAAGTAAAGGTTAAAATAAAATGTAAAATCGTGGAAAAATGGGAAAACAGCTAATATTTAATGATCAAAATTTGTTAAACCATAACATTTTGTTAAAACCATAACATTCCACAATGGGTCAGCACATTGAACATAATTAGGCCAAAATCCCAAAATCATTTTGTAAAAATTGTACTAACATTCATTAAAAAATGCAAAAGAAATCAAATAAATCATCATTGAAGTAAAACAAATGGTGTGGCGTTTATCGAAAATCTGCTTTGCATGAAAAATGTTGTGAGCAGTATTCTCCATGCCTGAGGTGTGGGGGTCTGTGTAACTTAGGCAAGAATTAGCAGAGATTGACATTTATCATCACAGGAAATACCTGCTGAGCATGAGAGAATTCACATTTCTTTCATGATAACTTTCTTCTGCCTCCCACACACATGTGCTCTCTTTTGTATTTCACTCAAGTATATCCCAGGGTGTATCACGTATTGAATTCAAATCTATCCCTGCCCTTTCTGCAGCTGCAACACTGGGACAAAAGTGCAATTCACCCTCTTGGTGAGTGGTCAAAAAGATTCATCCTTATTCCTTACACAGCCCAAAGTGTGTTTTAAACATTGTTTGGTACATCACAGTTTTGGTTTATTGGTAAGAAGTGGAAGTTTGCAGAAATCCAGGCAATGGCCTTATTTTCACACCCTCAGCTGTAGTGAGTTTTTTTCAAGTGCCCTTTGGCCTAGGTTTTGAAGTTATGTCTCTGCATATAAGAATTTCTTTTACTCTGTAAAGAATATGTGAAAAATTGTTCCACGGTTTTAGCAGTAGTTAGTGGTCTTCACATCAGCACAATGTGTGAAGTATTCTCAAATATTACTCCATTTTCCTTGACATGTCTTGTGTGATTCCTGAGGAATAGCATGCATGATCATGGGGAACATACATGTGCAGATTCAAGAATTTCACATTTTCACTCACTAACCCACACATATATTTTAGGACTGCCTCAAAAATGGTTTAATTTTACAAGTCTATATACTCAGGGAGAAATCAAAGATATATGGCTTGTTTTCTTTTTAATATTTTTTAGGTTGGCAATGGACCTTTCTTTCTTTTATTTATTTATTTATTTATTTATTTATTTATTTATATATAGTGCTGAGAATCAAACCCAGTACCTCACACATGCTAGGCAACCCTCTACAACTGAGCTATGAACCCAGCCCTGTTTTTCATAAATCCTTTATTTTCAAATGTCAGGTTGTCTTGTGATATCATTTCTCTTTGGGCTCAGAAAAAATATCTTCATTTCTTTATAGTTTCTTTAAATCATTTTTTATTAATTAATTTATTTATATGCATTTCAAGTCAAGTCATAGTACATATATAGAGCTCAATTCTTCCATTTCTCTGGTTGCAAACCAGATAGAGCCACACCATTTGTGTCTTCACACATACACCTAGGGTAGTGATGACCATCTCATTCAATCATTTTTACTATAGCCATTTCCTTTTTTTCTCCCCTGTCTTCCCCTGTGCCCCATCCAGAGATCCTCCATTTCTCCTATGTTCCCCATTTTCACCTCTCTTATGTATCAGCATCCACTAATCAGAGAGAACATTCAGCATTTGGTTTTTTGGGATTGGCTTACTTCACTTAGCATAATGTTCTCCAGTTCCATCCATTTACCTGCAAATGCCATAATTTTATTGTCTTTTATTGCTGAATAATATTCCATTGTGTATATGTACCACAGTTTCTTTACCATTCATCTATTGAAGGGCATCTGGGTTGTTACCATGGTTTAGCAATTGTAAATTGTGCTGCTATAAACATTGAAGTGGCTGCATCACTGCAGTATGCTGTTTTTAAATCTTTAGGGTATAGGCTGAGGAGTGGAATAGCTGGATCAAATGGTGGTTCCATCCCAAGTTTTTTAAGGAATCTCCATACTGCTTTCCAGATTGGTTGTGCCAATTTGCAGTCCCACCAGCAATGTTTGAGTGTACCTTTTTCACCACATCCTCGTCAGTGCTTATTGTTGCTTGTATTTTGGATACCTGCCATTCTGACTGGGGTGAGATGAAATCTGAGGGTGGTTTTGATTTGCATTTCTCTTATGGCTAGAGATGTTGAACATTTCTTCATATATTTGTTTATTGAGAGGTTTCTATTCAGCTCCTTAGCCCATTTGGTGATCAGGTTGTTTGTTTGTTTGTTTGTTTTGATGTTAAGTTTTTTGAGTTCTTTAAATATCCTGGAGATCAGTGCTCTATATGATGTGCATGTGGCAAAAATTTGCTCCCAGAATGTAGGTTCTCTGTTCACCTCATTAATAGTTTCTTTTGCTGAGAGGGAGCTTTTTAGTTTAAATTCATCCCATTTATTGATTCTTGCTTTTATTTCTTGTGCTATTGGAGTCTTGTTAAGGAAGTCGGGGCTTAATCCAACATGATGAAGATTTGGACCTACTTTCTCCTCAATTGGACACAGGGTCTCTGGTCTAATTCCTAGGTCTTTGATCCACTTTAAGTTTTGTGCATGGTTAGAGATAGGGATTTAGTTTTATTTTGCTGCATATGGATCTCCAGTTTGCCCAGCACCATTTGTTGAAAAGGCTATCTTTTCTCCAATGTATGTTTTTGGCACCTTTGTCTAGTATGAGATAGTTGTATTTTTGTGCATTACTCTCTGTGTCTTCTATTCTGTACCATTGGTCTACATGTCTCTTTTGGTGCCAATACCATGCCATTTTTGTTACTATAGCTTTGTAGTAAAGCTTAAGGTCTGGTATTGTGATGCCTCCTGCTTCACTCTTCTTGCTCGGGGTTGCTTTGGATATTCTAGGTCTCTTATTTTTCCAAATGAATTTCAGGATTGCCTTTTCTATTTCTATAAGAAAGGACTTTGGAATTTTAATTGGGATTGCATTGAATCTGTGTAGTGCTTTGGGTAGTATGGCCATATTAATATTGATTCTGCCTATCCAAGATCATGAGAGGTCTTTCCATCTTCTAAGATCTTCAATTTCTTTCTTTAATGTCTTGTAGTGTTCATTGTAGAGGTCTTTTACCACTCTTGTTAGATTGATTCCCAAGTATTTTATTTTTTTGGAGGCTATTGTGAATGGAGTAGTTTTCATAATTTCTCTTTCACAGGACTCTTGCTGATGTATAGAAATGCATTTGATTTGTAGATATTGATTTTGTATTCTGCAACTTTGCTGAATTTCTTTATCAGTTCTAGAAGTTTTCTGGTGGAATTTTGTGGATCCTCTAAGTATAGAATCATGTCTTCTGCAAATAATGATATTTTGAGTTCTTCTTTTCCTATTCATATCCCTTTAATTTCTTTCATCTGTCTGATTGCTCTGGCTAGAGTTTCAAGAACTTTATTGAATAAGAGTGGTGAGAGAGGGAATCCCTGTCTTGTTCCAGTTTTTAGAGGGAATGCTTCCAATTTTTCTCCATTTGGAACAATGTTGGCCTTAGGCTTAGCATTAATTGCTTTAACAATGTTGAGGTATGTTCTACTATCCCTAGTTTTTCTAGTGTTTTAAACATGAAAGAGTGCTGCATTTTGTCAAATGCGTTCTTTACATCAATTGATAGAATCATGTGATTCTTATCTTTAAGTCTATTGATGTGATGGATTACATTTTTGATTTCTGTATGTTGAACCAACCCTGGAATGAACCCCACTCGATCATGGTGTACTAGTTTAATATGCTTTTTTTTTGTTGTTGTTTTTTGTTTTTTGTTTTTTGTTTTTTTTTTTCTGATTTTTTTTTTAGTTTAGTTTAATATGCTTTTGTATGCAATTTGCCAAAATTTTATTGAGAATTTTTGCATCTATATTCATCAGGGATATTGGTCTAAAATTTTCCTTTTTTGATGTGTCTCTGTCTGGTTTTGGAATCAAGGTGATACTAGCCTCATAGAATGAGTTTAGAAGGGTTCCTTCCCTTTCTATTTTGTGGGATAATTTGAGGAATATTGGAGTTAGTTCTTTGGAGGTTTTGTAGAACTCAGCTGAGAATCCATCTGGTCCAGGGCTTTACTTGGTTGGAAGGCTCTTGATGACATCTTCTATTTTCTTGCATGTAATTTATCTGTTTAAGTCATGAATGTCCTCCTGATTTAATTTGGGTTGGTCATATGTCTCTAGAAATTTGTCGGTGTCTTCAGGGTTTTCTATTTTACTGGAATATAAGTTTTCAAAATAGATTCTAATTATCCTCTATATTTCAGAAAGGTCTGTTGTGATATTTCTTTTTTCATCATAAATTTTAGTAAGTTGGGTTTTTTCTCTTTTTGTTAGGGTGGCTAAGGGTTTGTCAATTTTGTTTATTTTATCAAAGAACCAGCTTTTTGTTTTATCAATTTTTTGAAGTTTTTTGTGTTTCAATTTCATTGATTTCAGCCCTGAGTCTAGTTATTTCCTGAATTCTACTTCTTTTGGTGTTATTTTGTTCTTCTTTTTCTAGGGCTTTGAGTTGTAGTGTCAAGTCATTGATTTGTTGACTTTTACATCTTTGAGTATATGAGCTTAATGCAATGTACTTTCCTCTTAGCACTGCCTTCATAGTGTCCCAGAGATTTTGGTATGTTGTATAGGAGTTCTCATTTACCTCCAAGAGTTTTTTTATCTTCTCCCTGATGTCTTCTGTTACCCATGCATTGTTCAATAGCAAATTATTGAGTCACCAGGTGCTGTGGTGGCTTCCTTTTTAAAAACTGTTATTTCTAGTTTCATTCCATTATGGTCAGATAGAATGCAGGGTAGTATATCTAATTTTTTGTATTTACTAAGACTTGCTTTGTGGAATAAGCATATGATCTATTTTGGAGGAGGATCCATGTGCTGCTGAGAAAAATGTGTATTTGCTTGTTGAAGGATGAAATATTCTATATATATTTATTAAGTCTAGACCATTGATTGTTCTATTGAGTCTTGCAGATTCTTTGTTTAGTTTTTTCTTGTAAGATTTATCCAGTGGTGGGAGAGTTGTGTTGAAGTCACCCAATACTATTGTGTTGTGGTCGATTTGATTCTTGAATTTGAGAAGGGTTTGTTTGACAAACATGGCTGCCCCATTGTTTGGAGCCTAGATATTTAAGATTGTTATGTCTTGTTGATGTATGATTCCCTTAAGCAGTATGAAATGACCTTCTTTATCCCTTTTCATTAACTTTGGTTTGAAGTCTACTTTGTCTGAAATGAGGATAGAAACTTCTGCTTGTTTACATAGTCCATGTGAGTGATAAATTTTTTCCATCCTTTCACCTTCAGTCTGTGGGTGTCTCTTTCTATGAGATGAGTTTCTTGGAGGCAGCATATTGTTGGATTTTTTTTTTTTGATCCAATCTGCCAGTCTGTGTCTTTTAATTGCTGAGTTTAGGCTGTTGACATTCAAAGTTATTATGAAGACATGGTTTGTATTCCCAGACATTTTGGTTTATTCTTAGTTTTTAACTTGACTTAATTTCTCCTTTGATTGGTCTTTCCTTTAGTGTAGCTCTTCCCTCTGCAGGTCTTCATTGTTGTTTTTCATTTCCTCCTCATGGAATAATTTGTCAAGAATGTTCTGTAGTGCTGGCTTTCTTGCTGTGAATTTTTTTAATTTTTGTTTATCTTGGAAGGTTTTTATTTTATCATCAAACCTAAAACTTAATTTTGCTGAATATAAGATTCTTGGTTGGTATCCACTGTCTTTTAGCACTTGGTATATGGTGTTCCATGATCTTCTTGCTCTCAGGGTCTGGGTGGAGAAGTATGCAGTGGTCCTAATTGGCTTCCCCCTATATGTAATCTGGTTCCTTTTTCTTGTGGCTTTTAAGATTCTCTCCTTATTCTGAATGTTAGGCATTTTCATTAGGATGTGGCTTGGTGTAGATCTATTGTGATTTTGTACATTTGGTGTCCTGTAAGCCTCTTGAATTTGATTCTCAATTTATTCTTCATATTTGAAAAATTATATTATTTCATTGAATAGATTGCTCATTCCTTTGGTTTGGAATTCTATGCCTTCCTCTATCCCAATAATTCTTATATTTGGTCTTTTAATGTTATCCCATAATCCTTGGATGTTCTGTTGGTTTCTTACCATCTTCGCTGTGTGGTCAACTCTATTCTCAAGATTAAATATTTTATCTTCCGTATTTGAGGTTCTGTCTTCCAAATGGTCTAATCTGTTGGTGATGCTTTCTATTGAGTTTTTAATTTGGTTTATTGTTTCTTTCATTTCAAGAATTTGGTTTCTTTTCAGAATCTCTACCTCCTTATTGAAGTGATTTTTTACTTCCTGTTTTGCTTATGTATCTCTTTATCAACATGATCTTTTGCTGACTGAGCTTGCTCTCTTATATCATTCTTTAAATCACAGAACATTTTATTTATGTATATCCTGAACTCCTGTTCTATCATTTCTTCTGCTGTACTGACCATGGATTCTAATAATGTAGTATCTTGGTTTGTTTGAGGCACTTTCTTCCCTTGTTTTTTCATGGAATTTGTGTGTATTTCCTTCTAGCTCTGCTGATCCAAGGTATTACATTTTTTTAATCATATAGGGTTATAGTTTCCCTGAAGGGTTTCAATACTTCTCCTTTAAGGGGGAGACCAATATTGACAGATCTCAATACAAACTATATATAGTTTTAAACCAAGTAGCTTCTAATAGCTCCTAAATACATTTACAGTTTAGTCAAAATGTACAGCAATTATGAGTTCATTTAATATCTATTATGTAAACAATGAGTTTGCACAAGGGTCTATGGTTTCTGCTGGTGGGCTAGAGAAACTTGAGAGTGGGATGCAGGATAGAATGTTAGGGTAGTAGGAAGTGAAGGAATGTTTATTATATCCTAGAAAGCATGAAAAAGGAATCCAAAAGAAGTTGGCTATTAGTATAAAGAGTGAAAGAGAGTTGGGGAAGACCAATAAGAGGAAAAAAAATAAGAGCATAGCTAGTGAGGAGACATGATAGTTAAGAAAAAAATAAAACATGTGCAATTGGGAGTTAAAAGACTATATAATATCACTCTAGTATACTCTTCAGGTTTCCCAGTCTACCATATTCTACTGTATAGCAAATACTTGGTTTCACAAATGTTGGGGATGAAAGAGTGGGAAAAGAGTGAGAGAGAACAGAGGAAAGAAAAAAAAAGAAAATATGAGCAGAGAAGCAAAACAAAAAGATTAAACAAAAGGAATATTAGGAGAAAAAGATAAAGGATAAAATAAGAAATAAGAAAAAAATATATATACATATATATACACACACATATATATATATATATGGTCTCAATGTAGATAAATAGGATTGCTTCCTTTCACCTCCAGTAGGTGGAGTTGTCTGTTGATTACTGGCATTTCCCCACTCTGGTAAAGAATGTCATAGGTGGGGGTCTCACAAAGAAGCCATCTTCTTCAGCAGGGTGAAGGTCTGGGCCACTGGTGGTCTTGGATGTAGTGAAGATGCTGTTTCACAGTGTGCTGTGTTGAAGTAAAAGTTGGTCCTCAGATGCTATCTGGTGTCCCCAGTGTAGGAAGTTCTGCCATGGTAGATGGAGATCCACAAAGAACAGTACGTGGGGGTCCCGCGTGGGAGGCGTTTATCCACAGAAGCAACTGCTAGGGATCCTGCATGTTTGGGTGGGCGCTGGAGCTAGCTACCCCGTGTAGAAGCAGGCCCCACCCACCATGGGTGAATCCTGGTCTCGAGCCCTGGGCTGGGGCCCTGTGCCACAGCTGTGTTTAGCCACTTGCCTCTGAAGTCGCGCTGCTTGTGGCAATCACTGCTGCCTGGTGGCCCTGCGTACGCACATGAGTGAAATTTCTGCAGGAGATGATGAGCTGTAGGATGATGTCAAGAGGCTGGCTGGGAGATGATATTTCCACTACTTCACACTCCAGTTCTGGAGAGACTCCGACTGTGGCATCCGTCTAGGCCACCATCTTGGAGCTGAATCCTCTTTAAATCATTTTTATGGTTTAATGCATAGGTGCAATTTTTTTTTGGCAATTCTCTAAACCTACAAAATTACTCAAACTGATTATTATTTTT
Organism: Geosciurus inauris; assembly: GCA_004024805.1. Classification (NCBI taxonomy): domain Eukaryota; kingdom Metazoa; phylum Chordata; class Mammalia; order Rodentia; family Sciuridae; genus Geosciurus; species Geosciurus inauris. The sequence continues at coordinate 10,778 of PVHX01023668.1, forward strand.
AAATATCTTTTTCTCCATTATATTTTGGAAGTATATTAGAACCTAATTAGTGCCATTCTTCCTAAACTAGTTCCTATTAAATATTTTCCATGTATTTATGCTATTTTCTTTCCATTTTAAAACAAGATTTGTTTCCTTGTTAATCTTAGTACATCTCATTGGAAGCCAGATATAGCCTTCAAATTTATTTTACTATTAAATAAATAGTCACTTGTTCAGGACTCCATGTGTCTTATGCTGCTTTGAGTCACTGTGAACAAAGGACCTGACAAGAACAACTTAGAAGAGGAAAAGTTTATTTTGGCTCATGGTTTCATAGGTTCATTCACTGACACAATAGCTTTGGGCCAAAAGTGAGGCAGAACACCAGGATGGAGATGTGTGAAAAGGAAATCAGCTCAGCACATGACACTACAGAGCAGCAAGAGGATTCCATGCAACATGGACATTACATAAACCCAAAGGCAGACAGACCCCAGGAAATTACTTCCTTCAGACACAACTTATCTTCCTACTTTTACCCCCCAGTTGATCCATATCTTTTGATTTGTTTTCAGTGCTCATAATCTAATCCTTTTACCCATGAATCTTATAGGAAAATATCATATATTAATCAGAACGCTATGCCATTTTAATTGCACTTTATGGAACTGGACAGAAAAAAATAAATGATATCTTCTGGCCTCAGGAAAGTCCAGTACCTTGGTTCTTTAATCCATTTTTCAAGTTTTTGTGTTTAATTTTGCATCATCACCTCAAACAGAAATCACAATTGAGGCAAAAGCAATAGGAGTGAGGGGAATTCTTAAACATTGTTCCATTTTCTGTTAATTATACAAAGTATTGGTTTTTATTGCAGCATATTATTAAAAGCACATTACATTTAAATAAATTTTATTCCTCAGTAACTGTTTGCCCTCTCCCTGATTCACTTTATCTTAATGTTCTATGTTCTATTTTCATGAGATGCCCACAGAATTGTCACTTTTTTAGTGGGTGTATGTCCAGCAGCTGGAGAGGTTCAGGTGTAACTGGAGCCTAGTGTGGCCTGAGATTGCAGGTGAAATTAAGTTGTCTGGATGGCTTTGTACATGTCAATTTTTATCTTTTCATAATAAATGGATGATGTTGGAATGTTATAAAGTTTAGAGAGAGACACATTTCACGCGACAGCATGTACTTAAATCATCATGCATATGATCTGAAATGAATATAGACTTCACTCTTCCATGTATAGCCAATAGTAATGCAGATCCTGGAGAATGTGGTCCTGTGGCTTGTCTATGTGAGGACTACTGAGAAAATGCCCTTGTTAATTTCAAATCACCCAGCTTCATGCTGGGGGACTAAAGTCATCCCAACCCAAACTTTCTTCCTATGGGTAAATGTCACTTCTTCAAGATGTCATAGCTCATAGTTGGTCTTATGACATAGAACATGTTTGCTTATCAAGGAACTTCAGATCTCAGGGTAGAGGGAGAACAGAGGGATTGTCAGATATGCTCATGAGGGGTCCACAGGCCAAGGAAGGAACTCCAGATGCAGGGAGCCAATTAATGTTTTGGAGGTGATGTGTGTATATAGTTGGGTTTGACTGTCTAATTGGAATAGCTGATCAGTTTGTGTTAAGTAAATGTTCTTCCATAAGATATTGGTATTGACTACACAACACTGTAAATATAGTTGATGCCCTTGTATTGCACACCATAAAATTACTAAATTATTACTTATTGGCCTAAGTGCCAAAGATACATCACAGAGAAATCAGAAATAATTAAAAATAAAAATACACTATTTTAGGGTGCCACATGCTGCTCTGGCACTGGAGCAGGCACTGAGTGAATATCAGGAGCTGATATTAAGTGACTTGCCAGAGCTATCTTTTCACAGCTGATGCATACTTTGTTGGCATGGACACTTCTGTGCAGTTATTGTAGAGGTGGCTCAGGCTCCAAAGAAGGTGACATGCCTGGTACTAGACTTGGTTTGAACTTTATAAATGGAGTTTGTTTTATTTGGGGTGCCCTGGAGCAGAGCTATCTACAGAGTTTTGGGGGCTAAATAATCTGGCGCTTTGATGGGCTCTCCTCTGGTGCTGACGCTGCTGCAGAACTGGCCCTAGATTCTGACTTGCAGGTAGAAATGGTTGTGTACTGACTCCAGTTATATGGCTACAGCATCTAATAACATACATGCCTCTATGTTTTTTTGTTGGTTTTTATTCTATCACTGCTTCTCTAGCTCACTTTTGCCATTGAGATTTTTGCAGAATTGATACTGGAGATAGAGCTGGTAACAGCACAGCTTTGTGAATATAGCCAATAACAATGAATAGTACACTTTAAAACAATCTAAAATGATTACAAAGTTAAATTTTGATTTATGTAAACACTTAACCATAGAGACAAAGAATCAAAATGAAATAATATAGTAGGAACTGATGTTGAAAGCTGGCTCAATCTCTGTTGTTTGTGCTATAGTTGATGTTAGATCCACCAGTACTGTGGCTGTGAAACTAGAACAGAAGATTGAGTCTGGAAAAGTGTTTGGATTGCCTCTACTTCAGACAGTATTTGTGGAGCAAGTGTAGAATTACCTTTTTTACTGGGGCTGATATTCATTTTGATGTGGTAGCAGAAAGTAAAACCCTGGGTTCCACTGACAGTACTATAAAAAATGAATTTAACAATTCTAGTATTTATCTCCATATTTTATTTTATCTTTTTATTTCAACTTCTTGCATTCAAATCAATTAATTATAATTGAACAAATTGAGTAATTATTACATACCATTCTCTATTCTAAAATACTGAAAGACTCCTGTGAATAGAAAAATAATTTGACCTAAAGAAATTCACATTTTAGTGGAAGTAGACATGCAATTTAGGTATGGCCTATCTGATAATTATGTGTGTTATGACAAAATACAAACCAAGGAAACACATATGGCATAGTGGTTAAAAATTACATTAGTCATGCAAGACCTCACAGGAAATGACATTTAAGCAAAGGCTCTGCTTATCCCCCAGGTTTAACTTCAGCTGTCTGTTTCCTTATTCTCCTCTTTTCTATTTTAACCCTCAGATTGAAATTTACTCATTCTTTCTTTGAGGTTGAAAGTGTCCTTTGTGTTTTAGCTTTTTGGTAAGCATTTTTGGTGGTACTGTGGATGCAACCCAAGGCTTCATATATGTTAAGCATAAAATTTATTACTGCATCATACCTGCGAACTCCTAGAAATGCTTTTTTTGACTATTGGTATTGATGAATTATTTTAATGGTACATGATGGCAACATTTATTGTTACATATTTGCACATACACATAGTATAATTATATAAATTGGCCAATATCACTCTCTCGCACTTTCTTGTCTTTCTCCACCTTCCACTCCCTAGGCCCTTTCCTTGACTGTTCTCCCTTCGATTTTCTTGAGTTTTTTGCTCCCACATCTTTCCTTTTCCTTTTCTTCTTTAGCTTTCACATTTAAAAGAAAAAATACAATTCTAGACCTCCTGAGTTTGACTATTTTTATTTAATATACTATCTTAATGTCCACACATTTTCATACAAATGTCACAACTTTATTCTTCCTTAAGCTGAATAAAACTTCATTATGTATATATATCACATTTTCTTTAAACTTTCACTTGTCATTTTTTATAGTTTAACTATTGTGAATTGTGCTGCTATAAATACAGGTATGCATGCATCACTATAGTATGTAGACTTTAATTCTATAGAATAAATATGACTGAGTGGTAATCTTGATCATATGGGTCTTATGCCTAGTCTTTTAAGAAATTTTCACATTGATTTTTCACAGTGGTTGTGCTAATACACAATCCCACCAATGCTGTAAAATTGTTCCATTTTCTCACCATTTATTATTTGTATTCTTGATGGCTGCCAAACTGACTGGTATTAAACTCAGAAAAGTTTAATTTGTATTTTCCTAATTGCTAATGATGTTGAACATTTTTTTCATATTTTTTTGTTTGGTGGCCATTTCTATTTCTTCTTTTCAGAAGTATCTGTTTAATTTGTTTACCAAATTATTAATGGGATTATTGAGTTTAGGATGTTTCTGACGTTTAAAAATATATTCTAGATATTAATCCCCTGTCAGAAGAGTAGATAGCAAATATTTTCTTCCATCCTCTAGGTTGTCTCTTCTCATTTTTTTGTTTTCTCTGTCATATAGAAGTCTTAAATTTGATGCCATCTTATATATTAACACTTGGAATTATTTCCTGAGCTTTAGAGGTACTACTGGGAAAAGCATGGCCTGTGCCTATATGCTGCAGTGTTAATACTTAATTTTTTTTATAGAAGTTTCATAGTTTTTGGTTCAATTATTAGGTTTTTAATTCATTTTTAGTATATTTTTTGCAGGGTAAGAGACAATGCTCTAGTCTCATTTTCTACCTAGGGATAACTGATTTTACCAGTATTGTTTTTTAAGAAGGCTGTCTTTTCTCCAATCTGTTTTTGGTACCTTGTTCAAGGATTAGATGATTATAGATGTTTGGAATCATTTTGATTTCTTCTATTCTGCACCATTGCTCTCTGTTTTCATTCCAATACCATTCAGTTTTTATTAATATAGCTCTATATTATAATATAAAGTCATGAATTGTGGTAGCCTTAGCATTGCTTTTTTGGATTGAGATTTCTTTGTCTATTCTGAGTCTTTTATTTTTCCAAATAAATTTTGGGTCTATTTTTTCTATTTTTGCAAAGAATGTCATAGGTATTTTGATGGAGAATTTATTGAACCTGCATATTTCTTTTTGTGAATTTCTTTCTTTAATGTTATATAGTTTTCATTGTAGAGATCTTTCATCTTCTTGTTTAGATTTATTTCTAGGTAAATTTTTTAGGCTATTGTGAATAAAATTTTTTTCTGATTTCTTTCTCAGCAAGTTATTTTGGATGCATAGGAATGGTATTAATTTTTATGTTAATTTTGTAACCTACTTTGTTAAATTTGTTTATTAGAAGAAGCAAAGTTTTGATGAATTTTTTTGGATCTTCTACATATATGATTATATCATCTGCAAATAGTGATATTTGACTTCTACCTTTTCTATTTTTAATTCACTTCTCACAAAATGCTGTAGCTAAAATATTCAGCATTATATTTAATAGGAGCAGTGAGAGTTGTCATCTTTGTCTTGTCCCAGATTTTACAGAAAATGCTTTCATTTTTTCACCATTTACTATGAGGTTGGTTTGGGGTGTTTCATATATAGCCTTTATGATGTTGAGGTAAGCTCCTTCCGACCATATATTCTTCCTTGTATTTATCATAAATGGGGGTTAAATTTTGTCAAGGCCTTCTCTGTATCTATTGAGATGATTAAGTAATTTTTGTTCCTAAGTCTATTTATGTGATGAATTACATAAATTTGTTTATATTAAACTATTCTTGCATCCCTGGAATATAATCAACTTCTTCATGAGTTACAATATTCTTAATACATTTTTAACACAATTAGCTAATATTTTATTAGTATATTTGTATCTAAGTTTATTAGGAATATCTTTCTGTAGTTTTTTTTCCTTGATGTATTCTTATGTGTTTTTGGTGTGAATGTGAATATTGGCTTCATAAAATGAATTTGGCTGTTTCATTTATTTCTATTTCATGGGATAATTAGTATTGTCATTTCTTTAAAGGTATGCCTAATTTATCTGAGAATCCATTGAATCTTGGCTTTTCTTTGTTAAAAGGTTTTTCATTACTGCTTCTATCTTACTACAAGTTTTTTTAAAGTTTAGGTTTTCCATGTCCTCTTGACTTAGTTTTAGCAGATTTTGTCTAAAAATGGATCAATTTTTTCTAGATGTTTGCCACTTATTGGAGTATACATTTCCAAATAGTCTCTAATCTTCTGGATTTCTGTGACAACTGTGATGATTTCACCCTTTTCATCTCAGTTTTATTAATAAGGGTCATCTTTCTTTTTGGGAAGGTTTGGGTACTGGATTCAGGGGCATTTAACCACTGAGACACTTCCTCAGCCATTTTTTGAAATTTATTTAAAGACCAGACTCACTGAGTTATTTAGGGTCTCACTAACTTACTAAGGCTGGTTTTGAACTTGTGATTCTTCTGCCTCATCCTCCCAAGCTGCTGGAATTACAAGCATACACCATCATGTCCAACCATATTCCCACTTTCTTTTGTTTAGTTTGGCTAAAGGCTTACTAATCTAGTTTATTTTCCAAAGAACCAATTCTTTGTTTCATTGATTCTTTGTATTTTTTATATACTTATGTTTATTAATTTTGCCTTTATTTCTTGTATTTTCTTCCTTCAACTGGTTTTTCTAATTGATTTAGTCATTGGTTTCAGAGGCTGTGATATGCATCATTAGGTTGTTTATTTGGGATCTTTGTGACTTTGTTTGGTAGGTACTCAGTATAAAATTTCCTCTTAAAACTGCCTTAACACTGTCCCAGATGGTTTTTTTTTGGTACTGCAGATTGAACTCAGGCACTCAACCACGGAGTCACATCTCCAGCCCTATTTTGTGTTTTATGAAGAGACGGGGTCTCCTGGAGTTGCTTAGTGCCTCACCGTTGCTGAAGCTGGCTTTGTACTGGTGATTCTCCTGTCTCAGCCTCCCTAAGTGCTGGGATTTATAGGCATGTGCCACTGTGCTCAGCTGTCCCGAGTTTTTGATATATCATTATCATCATTTGAGTCTACAAATCTTAAGTTCTCTCCCTTGATTTCTATTACCCATTCATCATTCAAAAATGTATTGTTTAATATCCATGTGTTTACATATTTTTCTAGGATTTTGTTTTATTGATTTCTACTTTTATTCTGTTATGATTGGATAAGATACAAGGAATTTTTTTTTTTTTTGGTATTTGTCAGAAGTTCTTTTGTAGACTAAAATATGGTGTGTTTTGGAGAAGATTCTATGAGCCACTGAGAAGAAAGAAGTTCAGCTTTTTTTGTATAAAATATTCTATAAATGTCTGTTAAGTCCATTTGATTTATAACAGTCTTCTGGTCCAAAGGGTCTTCACTGAGTTTGTCTGCATGATCCACCTAATGATGAGACAGGTATGTTAAAATCACCCAAATTAGTGTACTGGGGTCTATCTGAGGCCTCAATTTAAGTAGTATCTCTTTTACATAACCATGTTTGGGGCATAATTATTTATAATTTTTACCTTACTGTTGAATTGCTTTTTTTACCAGTATGAAACAATCTTCTTTGTCTCTTCTGATTTATTTTGGTTTAAAGTCTGCTTTGTCAGATGTGACAAAAGCCACTGCTGCTGGTTTTGGATTTCTATTTCTATGATATATAATTATCCATAATTTTTTTTAAGCCCTGGGCTATCTTTGCCTATGAGGTCATTATTTGCAAATAACAAATAGCAGGGTTTTCTTTTTTAATCCCTTTTCCCAGATTGTCTTTAATTGGAGAATTGAGAACATTTACCATCATTTTTATTACATAGATTTATTTTTCCTGTGATTTTGATTTATTTTTAAGGATTAATTTAGTTCTGTTTTTTAATTTCCCTAGCTACTCTTCAAATAAGATTTGTTTGATTGTAATCTCAGGGGTTTCTTTTTTATTTCTTCTGTGTGGAGTGTTTCTTTAACTACCTTATGTAGTGCTGGTTTAGTAGTAATTGATCCTTTAGTTTCTGCTTATCTTGGAAGGCTTTCATTTCTGCATTGACTTTGAAAACTAGCTTTGCTGAAGATAGCAATATTTTTGACAAAATTTGCAACACATTATTCCAAGACATCCTGGCATTTAGAGTTTGTGATGAGAAATGAGAAGATATTCTGATGTCAGAAAAAAGATATGAGGGAGAAAGACTCTTGGTCACCTAGAGCCCAGAGATCACAGAAGTCTAGGCAGTAGCACAGAACTCAGTAAATGTCCTGTGGCAGTAGTAAACTTAGCTTCAGAAAAAGAAAAAAGGCTTATGCGGCTGAAATTGAGGGAGAAGAGAGGAGAAAAATGAGGACAGAAACACTATGGAAAGCACAGGAGGCTGAGCTCAAGTCCGCTCACATTTTCCTTTTACCCTTAAAAAAATGATGAAATTGATTAATGAGTATTCTATCCTGTCTGAAAAAGTTATAAAATTTTTTCTTTCTTTTTTAAAATGCAAAAATATATTTGTAACATAATATGGTGTATAATTTAAATACATTTGAGGTGTTTAGGCCCCCAAGGTACATGTTCAGAATACTTGAAATATTAAAGACTATAGAAGAACTTTAAAAATGTTTTTGTTATTTTTAGTTATATAAGAAAGTAGAATGTATTTTGACATATCCTATATATGGAGTATAACTTCCCATTTTTATGGTTTTACATAATGTGAAGTTATACTGGTTGTGTATTCATATATGAACATATTGTTGTGTCTGACTTATTCTATTGTCTTTCAGCCTTTGTTTTTTGGGGATTGGTTTATTTCATTTAGCATGATAGTCTCCAGTTCCATTCATTTACTAGCAAATACCATAATTTTATTCTTTTTTAAGGCTGCATAATATTCCATTGTGTATATGAACCACATTTTCTTTTTGCACTCCTCTGTTGAAAGGCACCTAGATTGGTTCCACAGCTTAGCTATTGTAAATTGAACTGCTATAAACATTGATGTGGCTGTGTCACTATAGTATGCTGATTTTAAGTCTTTTGGGTGTATGCCAAGAACCACTCCTGTGGTCCATTTGACAACTGTGTCAAATGGTGGTTTTACTTCAAGTTTTCTAAATCTCCATACTGCTTTCCAGAGCGGTTGCATCAATTTGCAGTCACACAAAAAAGTTTGAGTGTACCATTTTCCCAAATTATTGCCAACATTTATTGTTACTTTCTTTATAATTGCCACTCTCACTTGAGTGACATACAATCTTAGTGCAGTGTTGTTTTCAAATATTTTTTAGTCATAAGCAGGTGCAATTCCTATTTTATTTTTATGTAGTGCTAAGGATCAAACCCAGTGCCTTGCCCATGCTGGGTGAGTGCTCTACCACTGAGCCCCAGACCCAGCCACATTTGTTTAGTTTTAATTTGTATTTTAGGATAAGTATTTTGGGGAGAACAGGAATTCACACATGGACTATGAAAGCAAAGTCTGTTAGAATTTGAAGCACACAATTGAGAAGACAATTGAACATGGATTACTAGAGTTTATGGAACAGGTCTTTGGGGAAATTGAGGACACTAATGGTGTCAGAGCCATGAGTGAAATAATCAGAATAGGCAGTGGACATAGATATGGTTGAGAAGAGATTCCAGGCTAAAGTTTAAGACAGGACCAAATTCAGGTAATATGTGTGATACACCAGTAGTAAGGAGACAAGTGATCAGGGAGGAGATAAAAAAAATAAAGCAAATAAATGTTTAAGATACATAGGGTGCAGGCTTGTGTTGTGGCTTAGTGGTAGAACACTTGCCTAGCATGTGTGAGGCCCTGGGTTCTACTCTCAGCACCACATATGAACAAATAAAGTCCATTGATAACTAAAAAATATTTTTAAAAAAGATTCGTAGGGTGCCCTCAAAACTAAGAAAAATGCCAGAAATGGTGGCACATTTCTGTAATCCTAGCAGCTCAGGAGACTGAGGCAAGAGGATCATAGCTTTGAAGCCAGCCTCAGCAAATTAGCAAGGCTGTAAGCAACCTAGTGAGACTCTGTATCAAAATAAAATAGAGCTGGTGATGTTGCTCAATGGTTAAGAACACTTGGTGTTAATCCCTAATACAAAAAATAAAAATAAAAATAATAAAGAATATGGAGAGAGGCAATATGCTGCTAACAGGAAAAGGGAAATTATGATGAAAGTTTAGTACTAAATTTAGAAAACTTGATGTCATAAAAGACTGTGAAAGTTAAACTATTAGTTGAGGCTTAATGTGAAAATATAATTAAAAGAGATAAGTATAGAATTATAAACAAGAATCAAACATAGAATATAAACAAGTTTTTAGAGTATAAGTATAGAATAAATGGGGGTATGTCTATAGAAAGAAATGTATTTTATATATTATTTAATCTTTTAAAGATAGAAAAGTGGAAGTCAAAGGAAGGCTTTTCTTTGTGTATATGTATAAATGCCCAACATCATCTGTGGACAGTGACCAAAATAATTCCCTTGTGCTAAAAATTAATGATGCACTCTTAAAATCAACACACAGTTCATTATCTCTATGCACAAAAATACTTATGTATGTTTTTCAATAATCACCAGTTCTGTGACAGACATTTACCTTCAGCTTCCACAGTTTGACTCAATACTCATCCTTAATTTCTACAACCAACACCTAAACAATTAATTTTCTAGCAATGCTCTTCCATCTGCCTATACCTCAGTAACCTATGTCATTTTAGATTAAAAAATGCACAATGCACAAGAATCAGTAAATTGTTTCCCAGGAGTAATCTCTGATTATTAGTAACCCCTTTGAAACACAGCAGGGCCTGCACAGGAGGTCACAACATATAATGGCTTAATGAGGCAGGTCCTTATGTAGTACATATGATTGGCATCTGAAGTGGAGGAAGCACTCACTGTAGGACAGCACACCCATACTGTCTTCTGATGCTTTGTCCTGGTAGTGACTGCCAAATCATAATGAAGTTATGAAATGCTGAGTTGGCATATGACACAGAACTCTTCTGCTAAATGAGGGAATTTCTCACACATTTAGATGACAAGAGGTGAATAATTCTGTGCTGAGTACTAATGTTACATTCAGTGAAATAGAAGAAAAAAATACTTTGGTTGTCCTTTTGTCTCATACACTCTTGACACCACATCACATTTTAATAGAAGGCAAGAAGATTACTCCCACATATTGAGTACAGCTACTGCCTTCTGGCTGAAGAAAGAAGCCATCTTGTAATGCAAATAATTTCAAAATGTACAAATCTCATAGATAGTTGTTTTATAATTTTCTTCCTCACCTCTATAGTCAAAATCCACAGATTTAAAATTTGTTGGATTTATTAATCAACAAATTAATGTTCCCCAACTTCATCATTTATATCCATTCAACTTTCATTCATTGGTGTAAAGCCAGATGACCAAAAGAAACAAATTAAAACCTCTGGGCAAGGCTTTATTGGAAATATGCTCTCAGGCTAATCTCTCCCATCCCTCAGAGCATGTTCCATAGAATCGTGCACGTGTTCCACAGTACAGAACATTTTAAAGGGCCCAGTCAGGAAGGAGAGGGCTTAAGGCAGGAAGAGAAGGTCAGGGGATCCTGCTGAGGTCAGAGTCCTTCCAGGGTGAGTCAGGAAAAGCCTGCTGATTGACAGGAGGCACCTCTACTGCTGACGTCAATGTCTGTCTGGCTGCTCCTCTGAGCATGCGGGCTGCTTCATTCTCGCAGCTGCCCCAGCTGCCCCTAACTGGACACCCTGAACCGACATAACAATTGGAAGTCTGCATGCCCTCTTTCTTCATTGTGGTTTTCCCTTCCTCATTCCATATAGCTCTCATTCTTACCTTCATTCTCTAATTTTGTTTTATTCTCTATGCCAGGTTATTCATTGTTTTTTTCCTTCTCTCCTCACTTTTTCCATTTTTTCCTCTATACTTTCTCTTCATCTATTCTGCCCCATTTTTACAATTTGTTTCACCTTGTTAGCCTTTATTCTCAATTATTCATTTGTCCAAATCTCTATATATTTCTGCCTTTTCCTTCTCCTCATCTGTATTTTTCGTGTTCCCTGCCTGTTGCTGTTACCTGTTCCCATGCTCTGGACCCCAACACCATGAGGTTTTCTCCCTTAAGTTCTCCTTCTTGTACCCTCTCCCTCTTGTCCCAGCACCACATTGCTGTTATGGGGGAAGAACACTCCTTTGCTCCTTATCTGTCTGACGTCTCTCCTCCTTTACTGCTTTATTCCCTGTATTGCTGTTTTTCACTTCTGTGGAGAAAGGGTTTGTAAAGGTTCTATTTGCTTTTCTGCATTGCTGTATTCTGGCTTCTTCCTTTACTCTTACAGTCTATTACAATTCCCTCATCGTTTTCTACTTTCTATTCTGTGTAAGGGTTTCTCTCATTTGTCTTTATCCATATTCTTATTTATCTCAGTCCCTAAGTAAGGTAGTAGCTAGTAATGAGCTGTGAAATGTATGGTTATATGTGTTCTTCAGATTAATTTATGGTCTTTGTTGAACTACTTTCAAGCTGGATGAGAAAGTAAAGGGCAATAATTAATTTGTAGGAAATAAACAGAAGCCAAAGAAACTAATTGGAAAAATAAATCAAAATAAAGAATTTATGGGACTATTTCTTAATAGAGTCTATTGAGTTTGGTGTGAAGCAGAAATTATGACTATAGGTATCTGCATTTGTCTCAGAAGAAAAATTTATTTAGTAGCACAAGCACACTAATTTCACTCTGACTAGCGACTAGCCGCAATACCCACATTAACATGGAATTGAATTGTAAATGAGCCACCATCTCAATAGATAGCCACCATGACAGTTCTGGGCAGAATGAACTAGGGTAAAATATTCTACCACCCAATGAGAGGGAGGAGTTGAACACCAGATTGATGAACGTTGCTGAAGGAGAACCCCAGTTCTCCTAGGAAACATCAAATAGTAATAAATTTGGAGATGGCATTGTGTCATTTTTCCTTCTCTGCTTAGTCATTCCCTCATGGGAGAGGGAGCTCTCTAAGCCTGCCTTTGTTTTTACTTTACTTTTAGTTCACTTTAACTCATAGTATATTCTATTGCATAAAATTTGGTGTCAGACTTTAAAATTTTTCTTTCATTGGACTATAATAACCAAGGTTTTGAGTATCAGCTCCATGCTTTCCTGTAACACCTACTCATCATTTTCTACTGAATGCTCTGCCCACACATTTATGTGAAAGGGGATTGAGGGAGATGCTCACATTGGGAGGAATATATTTTACACTGAAATGAAATATGGGACATAGACAGTTTATAAAGAGAACCACCCAGGCAGCACTGTGACTTTCACTATAGATCTGCTCTTGGGCCTAAGTGAAGCTGTGCTAGCAGTGGGCACAAAATAGGGTCTGGTTATGGAGGTGCAGTGTGAGAGGCAGAGCCTGGGGGGGACTAAGAGAGGGTGGGTGGGATTAGATGAAAGAATGTCACATTATACTTTATTTCCATTCTTGCTTGTGGTTCTGCATTCTGACTCCCCAACACAGTTGCCATTGTAGCCCAGTGCAAGTGGGGTTAATTCCTGAAGCCCAGTCAGTTTTCCCTGCTGGGTAGCAAGCACTGCACTGAGCCCCACAAGTGTGACTAAGACCAAGATGGGGACCAAGTCCACAGGAAGCAGAAAGGGGCGGGATTTGGAGACCTTATGCTTTAGCAGCAGAGGGGGTAGAGTTTTCCTAGGACCTCTGCATGGTCTCTTTGTATAATTTTGCACAGACAAACATATAACAAATCAGCACCCCAAAGGACACTTTGTGGAGGTCTTAGTGTTAACTGGTATGATGAATTCCATTTCCCCATATATGAAGTTTGAACACCCTAGAAACATATAAGCAAGTAGAGAAAGCAAGTATTATTTAAAGGATAGAGCAGAGAGAGACAGGCTTATACACAGAGAAGGGGTCCCAGAGCTGGACATCCAAGAAGTGGGGTGTCTTGCCCCTTTTATGTATTTTAGATTTTACTTCTTTTTCTGCCCTCTTCTCCCCTTATCTTGCTTGTATAACCAGGAACCAAAAGATGAGCCAAATGCTGAGAATGCAGACTTCCAGGGGTGCCTCTATGTCTGCTCAAACAGGCAGGAAAAGAGCCACCCAGGAGGTGCTTCATTAAAGACATTTTGGGAGAAACAGTTCAGTGTAGACAGGTAATCATGGTAATGGGTGGGGAGGAGGGGAAAAGGCTCTGGAGAGATTATCATTTCAATCTGCAGAGGCAGCCTCTATCTTTCTAGACTCAAATTAGCTTCCATTTTTCCAATCCAATCCAATTATTTATTATTTACACTGGCTGTGGTTTTGTTCCTCAGCCTTATTAGTATAGGAAGATTCCCAGGTAATTAAACATTGAAGAAGTAAACTAAATTTCTTAGCATTAGAACCCAACACAACTTAGAACACTGGTAACCAGGCACAGGCATTCTAGAGACAGTCACTTATCCAGCTCATGTGAAGGGGGATGCACAAGACAGTAAGATGTTTTGTAATGTATTCAAACTTTCCAAGGTTCTAGGCACAAAAAATATCCAGAATGGGAGCATTTTCAAATGTTGACTCTGCCCTCACACCAGATCCTAATGGCTACTTATCAGGAGGCACCAACAGGCAAATGATGACAGCCTGGAGAAGGTGGTAAATGCAAGGGACCTGCAATGAGAGGAGTAGGCTAATCCATGTGTAAACTGTGGCAGGACTTCCATGTTTATACCAATGGACATGGCTGGTAGGGTGGATATTTAAGTATTGTTTACTAGTTTTTCTACTCAAATATTTATTTGAATACTTTATTCTATAACCCAGTGTCAACACT